>JARJEC010061477.1:0-10779 GCA_030264575.1 Tachinus sp. AB-2021 | reverse complement strand
TTTTACACTGTCAGTAAAAAGTTGAATTAATTGAATAATATTAAAATCAAAATTCTTTTTACGTATTTTTATGATTTTAAGTGAAATTTATTTACTAAATTTGCATTATTTTCATTCATATATATATAAAAGCTTCAGCAGTTGCTGGTTTTAATGGATGGAATCATCCATTAATTTTTTTAGGTAAAAGTTTCATTTTTATATATTGTTTTATTTCGTTTATTAGTTTAATTATATCTGATAATTAGTTTATTTTTATAATTACCATTACTCAATGTGGAAATAAATGTTGCAACAAATCAACTCAGTTACGGTTCTAAATCACAATCTTCATTTCATGCCAGATCCTCTAACCAATTGAGAATACCGAGAAGCTTTGATTTTTATTCTGATAACCGCATCGTCGAAATGTTGCATTACTCTTTACAAACTTGCATATCTACATTTATCGTCAATACCGCTTGCATTATTTATCTATATTTTTAATATTATTAATCACAAGAAATAGAAAGAAGACAATTTAAAAATGCTCATTTCTTAAATTATTATTATAATTATGATAGGAAAAATCAATTTTATAATGTATTTCTACTATTCTTCCTAAATAAAATGAACCCCCAACTACACTATTTTCAGTGAAGGATTTATTGCCGTTTTTTGTATTGGTCGAACGGATTAGTTGGTAGCCCCGTCATCCTATTGAATGGTTAGTTTTGAAAGGCCGCACCGGATTATGTTCCCTACAATTTTTCCACGAAACTTCTTCTGTAACTCTAGGAAATGTTTTCTATAGCCGCCTAATTCCCAAATGGAACCCTATAAATGCACAAAATAAGCAACCGAGGAAAACTCATTTACGTTTAAGCCTTGAGAGATTAAAAACTTAAATTGAAACGAGCAGAGTGATTGTTCTTGTAGTTTATGCAGTTCATTATTAAATATTGAAGTTGATAATGAAAATAAATAGAAACATACATTTTTTTTATTATGTACTTTTTATTCGTCACCCCGCGCAGAAAATTTTGCGTTTTAATAATGATGCCGTAAAAAAATCCCATACAATCGCAAAGGTCGGTGAAAAATTTACGAGCTAATGTAAAAATGCGTTTTGTAAAGCACACGGCAAATGGGGCTCGCTCCTTTTTAGACCGCCTACACACTGAAAATGCATTTATATAAATTGAAATTTATTACTCCCGACAACTTTGAATAATTATGCCGAATAACTAGCTAAATACTTTGACCTACTTAACAATTACCACCTAATTGACATTACAATTGTAATTCATTAGACCAATTATTTTAATTACACCCTAAGATGTATATGAATAATTAGATGCTTGTTTATTTAATAATCTAGTTGAATAGATATAATCACACAAAGACAATGTTAATTATTTGGGGCACCAACATTAATTGATCGAAAATCGATGTTTATAGAAACAGGAATTTTGCAATAACATGTGATAATATGTTATTGCATTTCCTGTTTGTATAATAATCATATTACCCATTAGCAACGATAGCAATTATTATGAAGATAACTCAAGTGGATAAGAGCATCTAAGCTTTGTAATTGTAATTAAATTTTGTTTAATTAATATTGAAATTGAATTCAATTTAAAACCATGTGGCCTTAATTAAATTAAAACGTTAAATATTAAACACCGTTGATTGTATTAAATTATAATTAATTCTAGATAAAAAATTTAATCAAAATAATGATATAATGTAAAAAAATAAACAAACAGTTTACTTATAAATGTACAACTTTCATAACAGAACAATTTTATTTTATTTTACTAACACTGGAACGAACAATAAACTCTAGTATTTATTGCTCAAACCCATCAAAGGGTTTGAAAAAAAGTTTTTTGTGTTCAAAAATCTTTGTACATATTAATAAAGTGTGAAATTTATCTCGAAACAATTTTCTATAACACTGCCAAGTTCCTTTATTGTTTTTTATACGATTTTATTTAGCAAGTATTTGCATGATAAAATTACTCGACGTAATTTTCTCTACCAAAATTATTATCATGCGTTTTGCAACGTTTGCAACTGACCGTTTCAAATTATGTGTAAATTGTGCGACCGTGACCGTAAACAACAAATAAGAAAATAACTAATGTTAGCAAAATAAACAATTAACAAACGAATCCTTAACACAGATATACACATAGCAGAAAGACTTGTAGGTAATCTACCTATAAGTCATTCTGCCTTGTCAGTCGAGTAAAACCCACAAATACAAATACTACGGCTATTACAAACTAGAATTATATGAACAATTAATAAATAAATATAAACTAAAAACTAAAAACATATAAATCCAACAAACAAACTGCAAATAAAAGAAAATAATAAAACAAGTAACAATAAAAAAATAAAAAAATACGATTAACAAAGATAATCAAAATAATTGGGAAAAATACAATTTAAACAAAAACAAACAAGCTTAATACAAAAAAGTTAATTTATATATAAATAATCAATAGTCAGTTAAGTAAAATCCTACAAATACAATAACAAGAGAGGCACCGCAAGGTTCAACATTAGGTTCCAACTAAACAGAATCCAGCTACCCGAAGGGGCAGCAATAAATGCATTTCCTGACAAAGTGGTACTGGTAGTGATACGTAGAGTATTAAAGGAAAAGAAATGGACAATTTAAATGATAGAAATGGATGAGGAAGCAGGAATTAGAATTCCTCGCATAAAAGGCTTTCGACTACTTATAGAGAAACTGGTAAAATACAGGTAGATAAACAAATGGAAACTATAAGAAAAAAATCAAAGAATGGAACAATCGGGTTAAGGAAGCGGTTAAACACACAGAGGAGGTAGAAGGAAGTCTGATTAAAAACTAAATTACTATGCTACAGAAACAGGGGATTGAAGACAAAAATAATACAAAAGATATAAAAGATGCTGCAAACGTAAGCTCTTTACGAATCTAAAAGGTTTACTAACATCTGCCGTATTACAAGTGTCAATAGATCTAATAATGGCAACACCACCTATTGATCTGATGGAACAGAACAGATAGACAAAAAAATTGTAAAGTCAGATAATAGTATGAAAGAAGCAAAGAGAAAGAGAATAATGGCAACACCACCTAATGATCTGATGGTAAAAGAACGGATAGATAGAAACTTAAAGATGAGATAGGAAACAACATAATTATGTCTATCAAGAGATATAAGATGTAACAATAGAAACGACAAACACATTTTAAGATTGCAATTGCAGAGATAAGAAAGAGTAGAAAAGAATTGCTCAAAAAAGCAATATAAATTGATGAAGCAATTTTATAATGGTTTATACGTTATATCAAGATTGGCAGACAATAAAACTTTTGAGATGGTCAGAATGTATATGGAAACTACGGGACACAAAGAAATAATTTCAAATGGAAACTCATGAATTTCACCGAAACTTAAATTTGTAAATGTAGGTCTACCTAAAGAGATTCAATCGATTGATATATAAAGTTTTTATGAAAAAGAGAGCGAAAGAGAGAAAGATAAAAAATACGACAAGAAAGAAGGAAAGAGCTTTAAATAGTAAAAGCACACCTGAGAACAGTAAGGACAAGCATGCTGAATAAACAGAACAACTCAAGAATAGGAGAAATAAAATAATGCAAATATAAATGCAAATATATAAAAAATAGGAGATAACTCTTATAGGTGAAGAATGGCCAGCGACAGCCTTAGCTTGACTGTGAGATTTTTACAAATCATAAACTAGCTTATCTAAAACCTATAGCATCACATTAATTAGAAGATAGACAAGTGACTTGAGCAGAGAAGAAAACTAACAAATAATACCATGTACAAGTTATTCGCGAGTGCCACGTGATGAGGTCAACACATTACTAAGTTCTAAAAAAAAGCAAAAAAAGTAAATGCACTCACAATAAATTGAATTCCTTTAAACTGTTTCAAATTTTGTTAGCAAAATAACCACAAGGGAACTATCACGCAAGAGCCGCCAGAAACAAGGACATTCAGATATAGCAGCCTACAATGCTTATTTGTGTATCAAGGTCAGAAAGTGCAACTTTGCTAGACAAATCTGAACATTGCAAGACGTGCAAGTATAGCAGTCTAGGAAAATATCAGGCTAGGATAGCAAAAAGTATTTCGGACGTGGTAATCACAACATTTTTTGCTAAAAAATGCTTTACAGTTCAAACTGTAACTTTCAGTGGCGATAATAGTAAATGCCAACCTAGATGTAGTTGCAAAAATTATTCACTTTCATATATAGCCGCCAAAAAATAATTTTGATGAGAAAAATGAAGAAAACTGTTGAAGCTACAGCTATATCACCTGCGATAGTCGTTTTGCTCGTGTGACTAAACCACTGACAAAACCTTGAGCAAACTTTAGAAAGTAAATCAATACTAGTTTTAGAGAAAATGATACCATTGAATATAAGCTATTTCAAACTAAAACAATACAAAAAATGACAGATTTGTATCGATATATCAATAAGTAAAACCACTTTTTACATACCTTATCACTTGAGTAAGGAATTATATGCGTAAAAAACTGCAAAATAAGTGCACAAATAAGCATCAAAATAAGCTTAAAAATAAACATAAACTATTTCATATTCCATATAAAACGAATTAGAAACTTTTTTTTATATAAAAATAAACAACAAAACTAAAATTCAAATAATAATAATAATAATAATAATTTGACAATAATAATTATTATTTCATTTGATGTCTTTTCATTTATGACATTAATATTTGATTTAAATCCTTAATTTTTTAAAACAGCTTCGTTTATTTTGCTATTTAGTATATTTGCAATATTCCCACGTACTTTTAGGTACTTGATTTAAAGTTGTGGATAATTACCAACAAATCTACCAGATGAGCATTTATGAAATCGGAAATTGCTTAATATAAGCATTAAATATGCACAAAAATACCAAAATAGGCAAAATTAATTAAACATTTAATATACTTAAAAATTAAGAAAAAGCTAATAAAAACCTTTAAAATAAGCACTAAATATGCATAAGACCATAAAATAAGCAAAATAAGCCAAAATAAGAAAAAGCCATTTGCTTTACTTTCTTATGATTCGTGGAGAAATATATTGGTAAAACTTATAATGCATATAAATCCTAGATCACAAAAATTATTTATTAGAGTCAACTAGTTTTGACCAATTACCTGGTCATCATCATACGGTGAAACAAATATATTATATATCAGGATATATCAATACTAATACTAAAAAAATGTGACATTTACGATCTTAATTTCCATCAAAGTGATTCCAGTTAAAAAAATATCAAATTTTAGGCTTAAGCAGATAATTAACTAACATAAACTTTTATATTTATTATATTAAAATAACATTATTGATTATTTAAAAAAAATGTAAATTATATATTGCACTTGTTAAATGAAACAGAAAATAATATTTTACTTCACAACCCATCAATCTTACATAAGAACAACGATTTATAAAATAAAAATATTTATTCATAATTTTCTATAAAGTTATAGACAGAAATAAGCAGCCAAAATCATTTACAAGTAATTCAAACACAAATAGTTAATTGAAAAATCAACAGAATTTAAATAGGAGGTAAATAATTAATCTTTGTTTGTGTATAAATCGCATTAAATAAGCCCCCCATGGAGTGTAACATTAATGTTTTTGTCACATTTGTTTGTGTTACCAAAGCACACAAGCGTTTTTTTTGTTGATGATTCATTAGATGCATTACTAACAGCACAAAGCGGGCATGTATGCAGTAGATTTATAAATCGGAGCATATCAGGATTATACATGCATGTGACAGGCCTGGTCATTGAGGGCGTTCATTCGAATCAGATAATATTATATATCTCAAAATGTAATCGAGTTCTGCCAATCATGGGTGTTGTAAGGAATGGTAATTTAATCATAATATCCAAGTAATTATTTAAATATGAATTATTTTGTGGTGGATGCGCCGGGCTCAAATTTGCTTTCAGATTATTTACATTTAATTTTGTAAATATTATCTTGGTAATATCTTTCGTTTGCCACAGGTTTTTTTAAACTAGTAGGAGAGACTGCAAAGCACGGAAACTGCAGAGAAAGTAAAAGAGATGGCGATAGTACTAAAAGGGTATATTCCATTAAAGCTGGATCGATGCATCCCAGAAAAAAAGAAATCGGTGCGCGAAATGTACGCAAATTTGCATCGGCTCGGAGCGCTAAAATAAATTACGATTTGTAATTGAATTAATAAAAGGCCGACGTAAAATATCCATAAATAACTCATACTTGGACTATGTTCGATTATTAAAATGTCAAAATTACTGTTTGCTAATTTAATATACTTTATATTAAATTTACGGCCATATGAGTTGTGGATGTATATTTTAATTAGAAGTAAATTATTATTTATGATCAATAAATTGAATATACCACGCATAAACATATATTATGATATACATCATTCAAATTTTCATTTTCATTTTCATTATAATACCGTAGTAAACAGTTTGTTGGTATAAAATTTAAATAAAAAAACAATAAAATTAAATAATTATTGTAAAATTTTATTAACAATTTAAATATATTTTTAGTAAGTGTAAAATAATGAATGATAACATGACTAACAAACGGATGCGAGATATAATTTTACAAAATCAATTCTGTTATAAAATTATATAAAAAATGTATCCTCAAAACAGACTTAAAAAAATCTGTTAAATGTTTGTAAAATATTTAATCAGTATCGTTTATTTATAAAAATAAAACAAGCAATATAAAAACGCAAATAGCAAAATAGTACAAACATTATAAAATTATAAAACATTTAAAATTTGTATTTGCTAAATGTTTAAAAAAGTTAATAAAATGTGAGAATATAATATGAGAAACGCCATGAACGGCAAAACGTTACAAAAAAATTCAAATCGTTTGTAAAATCTTTTAAATGATCATAAAAATTGGTTTTGGAATAAAAATTACACACAATTTAATTTTATTACTCAATCAAATTTATTATTGTTTTTGAGCACGTATAAATGTAATATATATATATAAAGAAATATGTGCCAAAATACGTTCATATAAATTATATACATTAGTATCTAACCTACCGGCTGCAATTGAAAATAAATTCAAAACTAAAATACCAAATAATAATGCAAACAAGTTTATTCAATTTATTCCACGATATTTTCAGAACTTGTTAAAGTAATGTCTGTTTGTTATAATTATTTTATATAAGTATTTTTTTACTGTCATTCTAAGAAATAAGTTTTTTTGCCTAATAACTGTTAATCAATTATCAGAAAAAAAAGAAATCATTTTTCTCATCTGGTTAAGAAATACATGTGAGAATTATTTAGCGGAGAAATGCCAGATAACATTGTAGATCGTGCCAAAAGTAAGCAAAGATGCTCTGGTCTCACAAGATTTTCAAAATTTCAATTTTTAACAATCCAAATATTGTTTTAATTGCGTAATTTAAATACTAATTTAATTTCTGTTTTAGTATGACGAAATTTATTGAAAATCAATAATAAGAATATGCAAATTACTTTTATTAATTAGTATTTAATTATTTTCGTTTATCTGTTTGTGTTTTTGCGGGTATACATATATGTATTTTCAGTTCATTTTTGATTTATTCTTATTGTGTATAACCTAAAGTTTTAAAGTTTTGATGCTAGAACATTAACTTATTGTTTCATATCGTTAGTTCTGTTTGAACCAATGAATAAAAATAACGTTTATTATTATTATTATAATTACTTAAAAAAATAAATTCAATTCAAATGAATGAATACGTCAAGTTTCTTCGTCAGTTTGACTTATTTATTTAATGCAGCGGTTCAACAAATGAATTCAAAACCTATACGTACCTCAAAATGCTCAGATGCAAACAGTGACCAATTTGAACATTTGTAGTTTATATTGACTATTTTCCTCCGTAATTATTAAAAAATCATATCCAGCCATTTATAATCAACTTATACTAAAAATTGCACACGTGCAAGAATTACAGCGATAAGTGCACTGGCGCTAAGCAACGCAATCAATATAAACAAATCAAGTTTTACAAAATAATTTATTATCAATCAACGTATACAAATCGGATTAATAAACATCTACAGGCTTGCGATATATTTAACATATTTAAGCAACCAAATCTTTGGAAATAGTCTATCCAACACATTTCGTCCAACAAAAAATATCCAGTAAAATTTGTATTGAAATTATGGTTGCCTTTAAGATTAATTAATTTTAAGGCGGGTTTTTGTAGCTGAAGTTTACAAAATAAAAACAACAACGTATTGCGGATTGTCGTCCACTACATCGCATCACTTTTTGTTTTCCTAGAGAAAGCAAAAAACAGTAAGTAATGAACGCATAAGAATAACAAATAATATTTAATTAAACTGCACTTTTCCACGAAAACTTCTTTGATTTTTAATTTAATTAAGGGAAAAAATGTTACTTCCCGCGCATTCCCTTTTCTTTTTTTTGCCAGGTGGAGTCCTTTATGGAGAC
Source organism: Tachinus sp. AB-2021 (assembly GCA_030264575.1). Taxonomy (NCBI): domain Eukaryota; kingdom Metazoa; phylum Arthropoda; class Insecta; order Coleoptera; family Staphylinidae; genus Tachinus; species Tachinus sp. AB-2021. Next base: position 2,233 of record JARJEC010061477.1, on the reverse strand, counting down.
TGAGCAATGTGTGAGTCCCGTGTGGGGTATGCAATCACGGTATTCGCACTAAACCACCTCGTTTCTTCTCGAAGCTCGTTTCGGAACTACCTGTTAGGTTTACATCGAAAGCTACCCAGTATGTCTATCGTGACATTCTTTCTTCTTCTTCTTTCTTACTCATAATGCTGCCAATTGATCTTCTGGCGTACTCAAAGCATTCTCTTTCCTACATGCGACACTACTGCAGCAAATAGAGACAGACCAGAACTAAACATCATGGTTTAATATATATATATATATATATGTAGATGTTGGTCATCTATATAATATAGGATGTCTATGGAGCGGACTAACACTAACAGTATCATAACGATCAATGATTGAATCTAAACTGTTACTAGGACTTTTATGAATCGCGGCTTAAAAGTATCAACGTCTGGAACAGCGCTACGTCTATAATCCCTAAGATGAGGCAAATGCTATATATATACAACATTCTTAAGTAAACTTCTGTAAGAGTTTTCTAATTGGTGTACAGGGTGTTTGAAAATATTTATACAGGGTGTTTTACAGTTGTTACACAGGGCATTTTAAAGTGTTTATACAATATTTTTTAAATTATGTGTCAAATTTTGCATACAAGTTGTAACAAAACTATTATACAGAATATTCAAAATGTTTATACAAGATATTTCAAAACCGTTTTACGTGGTGTTTTTAAGACGTTCGTAAATTGTTACTTAAGGTGTTGCAACATTGATACTCAAGGTGTTATAAAGTGTTTATATAGAATGTGTCCATTTTTGCATACACAATCATTTGTTTTTTTATAACATTTAGTTTTTAATAGCTAAGACATTCACTAACAAAAAAAAACAAAATAGCCTTTAAAGTTAATATTTACATACTGCAAAAAAAGAATAATTTATCGTATATAAGTTACTACCACTTGACAATGTGACATTTATATTAGAAAACAACCAAATTTATATAAATAAAATAAAGGTTTTGTCTGTAAATAGCTTAAAATCACCCCGTTTTATGACTTGTTTCCGTTTCATACATTGGACACATCAAATAGATCATTAGAAAATTTTCTTTCTGTATTTCCTAAGATATTTTGTCTTAGGTAGGCTCAATCGTCGCTAATAATAGAACTTCAAAATTTTTACAATACTTTTAACAAAAGTTAGTGATATGAATGTTTGCAATGTTTGAAGCGTCTAACCAAATAGAGGTACTTTGCTCTCCGCAGGGGTCGGTGATTGTGTCGGTGTGTGGGGTTGCCAGTTGGCAGGTTAGTAAGTCGGGGGGATTGGTTGGTTGGGTCGGTTGGTGATTGGGTGAATAGGTGGGTCAGGGGGTAGTTTGGTGGTTAGGGTTTAGGGTGGGTTAATTAGTTAGGTTGGTGGGTGGATTCGCCGGTAGCTGGTTTGGTGGTTTAATGGGTGGCTAGGTAGACGGGTAAGTGGTACAAATCATAATATTTAACCGACCGACAATTTCAACTCAACTCTGAGCTCTTTAGTAGTAATTCTAAATAAAATAAAACAATTTACTATGTTTTATTTTATAAGAATGGATCACATAGTAACGGTCACTTTAATTAATTATAGTAATTCTAAATGTTTATAAAAAACGATGGCAAATTTATTTTTATACTTTCAGCAGCTTGTATATAATAAAATAAATTAATGAAATATAAAAAAAAAACTTTAATAAATACTCTCTAACTCAATTATTACCACATGTTTTGCCTCAATAGTGTGATCATATAACTGAGGCAAACATTTTTTATTTTAATATTTATTCAATTGTTTTGCGTTTTTAAAACTTTTCAAGAAACAACAAACTTTATTCTTCTAGAAAATATTTTTAAAAAATTCAACAAACATGTAGAGAATATGTAAACAACAGAGATTTTAAAATATATAAATATATAAAATATTGTGTTATAAAATGTAATAAAAGTGACAAGAAGTAACAAAATATCAATAAATGTAAAATGCTGAAAACTAATGAGAAAATATTTGCAAATTATTTGCAGAAGGCATTGATTAAATTTGATTTATTTTTTTGATTTAATAGAAAAAAGTGATATCCTAAAACATATATAACCAAACTAAATAGAATATGACAGAATAACTTCAAAAAAATAACAACTCGGGACATGTTAATAATAATGAACAAGGTAATATTACAGTTCAAGCACAATAAATATAGAAATTAGAATATTATAATTATTAAATAA
>JARJEC010061441.1:0-10592 GCA_030264575.1 Tachinus sp. AB-2021 | reverse complement strand
TATTCAGATATATATAAAAAAATACACATAGATACACAAATATACACATACATACATATATATACATATACATATACATATATATACATATATATATATATATATATATATATTTATTTATTTATTTATATATAAGCTCTACACACGATGTTAAAAACAGTTTTAATTAATTTTTGAAAATAATAATGTTTTTAAGAGGAATAATTATATAAATTTTGCAGATAACGAGGATTGTATTAATTTTAACTATTAAATTATTTCTTCAGCTGTGTTACATTATGTGATTTATTAAATATATAAAAAAATCATACGTTTGAAATACGATATCGAGTTTAAACTACACGTAGACTCAGCGCTCAAGTGTAATGTTAATTCAATATCGTATTTTAAACGTCTGTCTGGTTTTTTATTTCATATTATCACAAGCAAAGTCTTAAGTAAATGACATAGTGTAAACTCCGATTTAGCTACTTACTATTACAATAACTATATTATATTGATTGAAATAAAGTTTTTAATTAAAGAAATCAATCATTAGCCATTAAGTGGCACACACCCTTACTATAATACACGTATTATATATCGAGTGGCAGGAGAAGTGGTAGGTTGAAAATATTAGGGTAGCCTCAGCGCGTAGCGATGTAGTAGTAGAATAGTTAGTACGAGAGCGTCACTTAGTGTATGCAGGTCGGTTCCGTCGTATTTAGGTTTAGCTATTCTTAGTGTGACTGTGAGCAGGGAAAATATGTATGTTAATATAAATAAATTATTAAAGTCGAATTAATACTAATTAAAGTGTTTATTTTGCAGCTCAGACTGGATGTGGCGGTGAAATAAGTGATTTAAAATGGGTGTCTTTACACTGGCGGTGGTGGCGGTTGTATTGGCGTCTTTGCAGACCGTCATATCAGCAAAGACAGTCTCGGTGATACCGCACGATGCTCACCCTGGTTACAGTATAAAAAAGTTTGAAACAGACAGCGCCTTAAATTACAAATTGATGGAAACTGGCTTTTCGCAGTTCTTTACGATGTTACAAGACGGATCGATAATGACAATATCTGATTTGAGTCCGCTCGTAAATAGACCGATTGATTTGATGGTGCTGGCAGAGAACGCTAATCATACGACAACGACACATATGCTCCAGTTATATGTACTGGACCGGCGAAATATGTTAAGCTTTAAGACTGATAATCTCGAGATAACGGGCCATGTCATAGAAAATTCTCCCGCAAGAACAAGGGTTGACGGACTGCCTATGTTGCAGGCAGCTGCGGGGCTGAACATGCTTCCGATAACATATAGTATAATAGGCGGAAATACGGGACAAGCGTTTGAGTTGCAACATAGTGTAAATCAGGAAGTTCTGCCCAATGTCACGGTGAGGGATAACAGTGCGGGGGTGTATATTGTTACATCGCAATTATTAGATAGAGAGGATGTGGATAGATATGTACTTACAGTGCAAGCCACCGATTCTACCGGTATCAATAAAGCTGTGACTAATGTGGTCATCGAAGTCGATGATGAGAATGATAACAGTCCTGTTTTTACGCAAAAAGTTTACAGATTTGTCGTTGGAGATGATTCACTAGATGGAGATAATGTAACCACAACATGGAAACGTTTCTCGTTGATTGGAAAAGTTGAAGCGACTGATTCTGACGGCGATAAGGTGGCATATCGTCTAGTAACGCCAAGCAACTTCCTAGTCATCGTCCCGCAAACCGGAGATTTGTTATTGACCGAGGAACCCACGGAGGAAGTTGACCTGGAACTTGTTGTTGAATCTCACGATTTGCGAGTCCCCAGTCGTACTTCTCCCAGACCCGCACAGGTTTTATTTCACTATAAACCATTACTTCCTTCTAAGGTTGAGTTAGACTTGGATTTACAACAATTAGAGGATCGGGATCTCCATCGTTCTAAGCGTCGCGTAACACGTGCTGTTAGGCCTACTAAAAGAATAGAGTTTACGGAGTCTGATGGGGAAACCGAGGGACGAAATGTTTTCCAACTAGAAAAGGAAACCGATCGAGAAACATTTAAAATTAGAGATGAGAATGCATGGGTTACAGTTGAACCTAATGGTGCAGTACGTGTCAAAAAGAAGTGGGACTATGAAGAGCTAGGACCAGAGAAGACTATTGATTTTTGGGTTACAATTACTAATGCAGAAAAAGGAGGTGAGTTTTTTATTTTTCATTCATACTAATTTTTAAACTATAGTTAGTCGATTAACAGTAAATAAGCGATAAGTTAATAGTGTATTTTTTACGAGTTGATATTGTTTATTGAATTGTGAATTAGATAATTACAGTTATCACTTTCATGCGCTTGAGTTATTGCATACATTACTGTTTCTCGATGAATACTGAATATACAATCATAATTTTACGAAACATGTTGACTGTTTTCAATTAAACTTCTATTAAATTTAAACAATACACGTTATGCTTACTAAAATTTATTATAATATTTATAATATAAAAAAATACAACAGTATATTTGAAAATCTCGGGGCAACAATGTTATTAGCCACATCTAAAATTTTAAAGAGTTAATAACATTTTATAATCTTTATTTTGTATGTATTGGAGTATCTAATGAACGTGTAAAAAGCAATTACAAAGTTCAAATTATGTTAATATTTGAGTTATAGTTTGCACTACTCATTAAATTCTGATTGTGGCTAATAGCGTTGTTGCCTCGATGTCTTTATTTGTGTAAAAAATATTTTATTAAATTTGTCAAGGAGTTAAGGTGTTGGCTTTTCAAATCTAATATTTACTTCGTTTTCTAAACGTATATAGAGACAAAATTAATTTTTGTATTTTCTAGAAAAGTTTCAATCATTTTGGTTTGTAATTTAATAAATAAATTCATGCAGTTTCTAGGCAACCATATTGTTCAGGACAACAATAATAATTTTAATGCACTTATAATATTACTATTGACATTTTTTTTCTATAATTATAAACTAATCATATCGAACCATTTTAAAATATTGGACAAATCCGATTCCACTTCCACTAATTTTAAATAGGAACCCTCATTTTTTATTGCATATTCGGATTCTTCGGAGAAATATAAGAAAGTTTTGTTTTGTCACTCTTCTAAAAATTATCTATCTTTTGCGTCTTCAGCCATTCTAATTTGAATTATTTTTATTTTCGGATCTTATGACGAAGTGATCTTTTACATTGTATAGTAGCCACTTTTCTGGGACCTTTGTATGCTTCCCCTTATTATGTGTATCGATTTGGATCTTGCCTTTCCACATGCAACACTCAGCTCTGCTTGTGGATTTTCTCTCAATCTTATGTTAAGTACTGTATTTTTTTTGTAAATGTGTTTGTTTCTAGTCGAAATCTCACTGGTAGCATATATGCATAAAAACTTTGGCTTTTAAACAAGTTGGAATATTTTTGTATTGCATGTATTCAGATTTTGCAAATACAAGCTAAATTAATCATACCTGTCTAAAATCATGGTTTTGATGTTATTGTTATTGTTTTTTGTTTTGTTTTGGTACATATTTAGTAATTTTTTTCAAAGTTGTTGGTTGTTCTTGTAACACGGTATGCACTTCATCAATATTGGTGCGAATCAGAACTATGTCATTTGCAAATTGCAAGTGTGGTAAGTTCTTAGCTTCTTTATTATTACCCTTCTTACATGAATCATTTAAAAATATTTTCTAGCACAACAGTGAATAGTTGGGGTAATAATTTGTAACACTATCGGACAGCTCGATTAATTTTAATGGCTTCTGTCTTTGCATCTTTTTCAGTTGAATATGAAAGGAAGCATTTCAAGTAGATGTTCTGCCACCACTTTTTGGTATTGTAGGTTTTCTAATTTCCGTTTTGCAGTCTTGTTAAAGCGCTTGCACTTGTCTGGACATAAAAACAATATAAAATTTATAAATATTAACTGATAATAGAAAATGTGACTTTTAATTTAAATTTAAAAAACATGCATTTAGATACGTGCATGCACGTATGCAGACTCGCTGAAGGTATATTTTTAAATATTGTAGCAAAATTTCGTGTTAAGGAAAATGTCCTTTTGCATTCAGTACTTGTTGGTTTTATGAAAAGTGAGTTATATAAAAGATGTAAATTATTTGTCCTCTTAAATAGATTTTATAAAAATAAAAATATTATATACTTTTTTAGTACTTTTTGTTGATTCTATTTTTTTGAAGATTTGATATATTGCATTCCCTTTAAATATCTTAGTTTTCGAACACTCGTCTATTAATCTAATGTTAAACTAAACTTTTGGTTATATTCAAAGACTTTTTTACTATTCTTTTTTTGTTGTTGTTAAAGTTCAAAATGAGTTTTCCATTTAAAATTGTGTTAATTATTATAAAACACGTTACTTTTTAAATTCTAATAAACAAAATATTTTCCGAGACTATATATTTTCAAAGTGCTCGACAATTTTGACCCGGGAATTCACGATTCAGTAGCCCTAATCACATGACGTCGAACCATTTACTCAGTTATTTAGAGTATTTTGAGTATTACAACTTTTGAGAATTTTTAATAGAAATGTTTAGCCTATGATCTTGGCTGTCGACACTTTAAAAATAGAAATGTTTAGAGGTTCTGTGAGATGTTTGTTTTAATAAATTCATTTTTTATCTTAAAGAAATTACAAATACGAAATAAATAATACACCGACATGTATCAGAGCGCTATAATCGATATTCCATGGAACTAAAATAGGGAGCAGCGGGATAATCAAAACATATTAAATTTTAATTTTTAATCTTTATATTGATATTGTTTTTATACATTAAAAAAACGTAATAAATTCTATAAAATTAAAGAAGAAAATATAAAATATCTTATATATTTAACGTTAAATTATTTGATTTTACCGCCAACATTTTCAGGTAACTTTTAGTTTTTACCTGACATATGTACAAATAGTTTTATTTTACCGCCAAAATTGTCTGGTAATTTTTAGTTTACAACAACGTTTAAAACGTGTGAAGTCACATTAATAAGAGAGTTTCCATGGTTGCCAGATTTAACTGTAAGTTACTTAACTGATAATTAAATATTGCTGGTGCAATTTAAATTATTTGAAACTGAAAGTTAAAATTAACTAAAGTTCAATATTTTGTAAATGTCACTATTTTATGTTGGTATTTGATTAATAATATTGCGTTAATGTACTTTACTTTAGTCACTGAGTTGGAGTTGAAAAATGATAACATTTGCTTACCAAAATGGAAAGAATCATTTGTAAAACGTCATTTTTTAGTGGAATAAAGTGATCTGATTTGAAGACGAACTGTTAAAGTATAACTGTCATCGATGCGATTAATATTGTTGTTAAATCAATTCATGGTAAATTCAGCATATCCAATTGTTTTCTTCAGAAAATATTCTTGTTGATCGAGCACTTTTTATTATAAATTGTAGAAAAAAACTGTATATATCTCTTGCAAAAATTGCTTTTTGAAATGTGTAAGTAAATATCATAACGAATCTTAGGCGTTTTTGACACTTGATATATAAATAACTATTTACATAATATATAATAATTCGTTCTAAATGATACTTGTAAGTTTTCCTAAAACTTACACTACAATGAGCCTTTCGATCGATTACAACAGCTTTTAATCTTTTATTTGAATTCTTTATGACTTCTTTTATTCGAAACCCTCGCTGATAAATATAATGACCGAACTCTCGGGCTTAAATCTTATTCATAATTTACACTTCATCGAGCCTGCACGCGAAAAAAAGTTTCATTACACATATAATCTAGCTCCGAAAGCGATATAGATTTTTTTGCTGAAATACAAAAACAAAACACTTGGACTTTTGTTAAAGTTAATGAAATTATAATACATTTACAAATACATTAGCGTAGTTTAAAATTTTACAGCACGTAAAAGCCCGATATAAATTTATTTTTATTTGATTGTATGTGTATGGCGTGACATTTTCAATGGTTAAGTTTAGTCAAATTGGTGAGAAGATATGAGTAACTTTTATCTTTAAATTTATGTTTATTGCAAAACGGGACAATAAAACCATTGTATGGGATTAAGTTGAATTAAGGAATGCAATGGATTTAGATGAGGATACGGGTTTGGTATTTATTTAAATATATGTTAAAATTCTTCAAATATTAACTGAAATGTATTATAAGAAATAAACATTTTTGATATATTAACATTATCTCTAACAAAGAAATCTTTCTTTGTTAGAGATAATGTTAGTAAAAAAATTCACAAAAAATTCATTATTCATAAAAAAGAAATTAGAGTTATTAATTTGTCAAAGATCAACTTTCTCCAGAGCACATATATGTTACTTAATTGATTCGCATTCCAAAACACCTCCTGTAGACTTTTCAATAATTAAATCAATTAAATAAAAAATCTCCTTTGTTTCTTTAATAGTTGCCTACATTAATAGTCTTTCACAGAAATTTGCAATCAAATTAAATTCCCTTTTTAAAAAACACGCAAATTTCATTTTAAAATATTCCTTTAAAAATTCACCAATTCTTTGTAATAAACTAAAGTTTATATCCACTCTCAAAAAATCCAAACTTGTAGCATTTGACGTCATATGTTTATAAAAATCCCCTCAAAATTATTCAAGATATTTCAGATAAAATCAATATCGACCCCGTCAAAACGCGTTTAAAATGTGTGTAAATCAAAATGATTTTCAATTTGATAATAAATTTAAATTTAAAATTTATTTTACCATCAACCAACAGTGTTGGCAATGTATTCTCTTCTGAGCCCCTTAGTTAGCAGATATATTCATGTCCGTAATCGATGAACAAATCTTTAATTTAAATTTGTCTAAAAAATATATTTCATTTTGGTACCGATATATGGATGACATAATTGCATATTTTACTGGTACTTCACGTCAACTGGACCAATTTTTAAATTTAATTGAGAACATACATCCCAAAATCAAATTAAGCTGTAGTTAAGAACAAAATAGTCAAATTAATTTCATAATATTAATCTACAAGAACAATAAAATTGAGTTCAATATTTTTAGAAAACCGACAAATGTTAACTCCACACATTCCCTTTAACTCAAATCACCTAATTTCACATAAACTAGTAGCATATCATTCCATGGTCTACAGAGCCTTTTCAATTCCTTTATAAAAAAAATCTCACGACAGAACTTAACACAATAATGTCCATCGCAAAGAATAACGGATTTCTAACTAAACTTATTCAAAATTTAATATAAAAGAAACAGTATCAACAAACGATTACTCATATTTACTCAACGATGGAACATTTAAACAAAAAATCAATCCCTTAAGGAAATCAGGTGTTTATGCATTATCAAGTTCCGAATGCAATAGTGTATATGGGGGCAAACCGGAAGAAACTTCGAATCACTTTATACTATATAGCCGTCAGACTAAATCAAAACCATAGTTCATTTGCCAACCATTTTCTAAATTGTAATCATACGTTTCCGATAATCTAAAAATCCTACATACATGTTCAAAAGGCCTTAAACTTAATTATTTAGAATCCGCCAAAATTGATAAAAGGAATTGTAACCCTCTTGTTAATTTATTAAATAAATAATCAGAATTAAATCAATATAGTTCCTCACTTTTCAGTTTTATGTAGTATATTATATTTTTAAATTATTTGCTTTATTTGCTGTGTTTAAAATTTTATTTTTATCTTCATTTCATTTTATTTTGAATCCTTAAAACTGACCAACTATAACTCGTCTGTTGTATACCTGTGATCGCTTAATCCTCCTCCTCCTTTTTAATTGTTTTGTATAGCTTGTAACTACCTCTTCATAATCACTCAATTAACTGTTTTTAATTGTTTATTTGTCTATATAAATGTATTTTTCTATAACTGTTGATAATGACATTAATAAGTCGAAACTAAAGTCGGTCGAGAACATCTTTATGATGAAATATATTATATCGGCAACAATCTGTTTACACTCTAATTTTTCATATAAATTAACAAATCAATATGTTTTTGAGGTATATTTATCATACTCAATAATTGCTAACTTGATTATTTTTCATTAAAAATTGCAAAATATACGCTTTGCATAAATCGTGCGATGGGAAGAAGGAAAATGTTAGTATGCCATGGGTCCTCTATTTCTAAATCGTGACAGGTATAGTAAAATATGAAAATATTAAAAAAGCCTTGACAAATTCTGAAAAACATACGTAATACACGTAAAATATTAGAAATACTGATTGCAGAAAGGCTTTGTTATTATATCCATAAATGCAGGATTTGAAATAAATTACTATGTTTTTTATCACAATTTATTTAGTCACACCGTGACTGCAGTTTCGGCTGAACCTCAGTCTTCATCAGACGTTACATGAGTCCAGCACTCATGTAACGATAAAAAACATAGTACTTTATTTCAAATCCTGCATTATGAATTATCACTTAGTAACGGTCAATTCTATCAATTTTCTTATATCTATAAATGTTTATTGATCTTTTTTTGTATTTATTTTTGTAGTATTTTACATGATAAATAATTGATCAATAGCAAAATAAACACAAAATTGCCCATTAAATTTGGTATAATTAATTACTGCCATAAAATGCTTAGACTCTGGCAATTTGTCCGCACAAATATTACGCGTTTCACAATAGTTGAGATATTTTAGATCAACGAGCCCTTTTAAAATAGTTTATTTTTAACGGACCCTTTAAATTTGTAATTAGTGAATACCAAAGTTAGCAGAAAAATTTGGAGGCCGGTTAAAATATTATTTTTTAGGGAGCCTCTAAATATTAACGGAATGTTACAGAATAGTCCCCTTAGATAATTTAATTTACGTTAATAATATTAATTGTTAATAACATGTACTGAATATTATTACTATTATCATTAATATTAAATATAATGTTTTTAATTAAATATGTAAACCAAGTAAGTCAAAACAGAGAATGGTAGAAAACACACTTGTCAGAAGGCACGGCACTCCTCGATTTGACTACTCGCTCGCACTACGCGCGTCGCAGCCATATATCAACCAGTTGTGTTGTACTATTCTATAAAAAATGCATTTTTACAGTTTTTCTAGTTTATAATAATACAACAACAATAAATTTTCTATAAAATAAAAACTACTCAACATTTTAACGTCATAATTTTCACGTTATAATTTTACAGTAAGCTAGTATGTAATATAAACTTCCATGTAAAACGATCTCCTTTATTGCTGAATTTTACATGTGGATTTAATTAAGTGAATATTACAGACTCCACAGATGTGTGCAATTTTCGGGTTAATCAATAGTTCAATTTTATTTTTATGGCTTTTGCTTAATGCCCGACTATGGCACTTTTATTTCTATAGCAATTTTCGATGGCATCAATATATCTCAAGTGCAATGTTATAAATGTTGGAGTTTATTAAGGATGTAAAGTATAACGTGATGTATATGCGCAAATTTTACTACCACCACGCTTTTTATGTTGGGCATGGCATCTACCCAAATACTACGTCTATCGCATTTTACACTTCAATACAAAATGACTTCTAATAGATGAATTTTATTATAATCGATTAATGCAGCAAATATGAATTGTAAATGTAAATAACTACAAATACATATATTATGATAGTTCATATCATGTTCTGCTTCTTTTTCAGTGTTTTGTCATTTGATTATTTGTTGTTTGGACGCGATAATCTAAAATACTATAGAATTACATACCAAACAAAATAAATAAGTAAATGGATACAATCTTGTGCAAAACGTACTCGTAGTGCAGTGTTTTCAGAAGCACATAATTGTTATATGTATACTATAAAAAAAGATAAAAATAGGACCATAAATCATTATCTACAATGCTATCGAGATTGATTCCCTTGTTTAATTTTTTTTAATAAAAATTGTATTGAAACTTTTACTTTTGTTGTGTGGTGCAAGCAATTACATTGCTATTTGCTAATCACAAACTTGCATAACCTAAAAAATAGTATATGTACCAAAAATTAAACACTGTTTAGGAACTTAATATATGTACAGGGTGCTGAGCGATCCTACCGAAGAAAGAGATCTTACATGTAAATTCATTCGTTTGTAATTTTTTTCTGGCCCAATTATTTTAGATAAAAATGCATCAGATAAAAGTTTTAGAGCATAAAATTCTGCATCGAAATCTTCCAATTAAATTAATTTTACATTATTTGTAACGACATAAATTAGATATGAAAATGTCGAAATCTAACTCACAAATACCAATGGCCATGGAACTGATTTGATAATGGGGGCTATTGCGTATCCAAAACGTTAAGTATAACATGCACGTTATGAGCTGAAATAACAGTTTTACGTTATATGGTATTGCGTATCAGATATAACATAACGTTTATACGTTATTTAATGTTTTACTAACTATAACGTGTGAAAATAACATGACCTGACGGTGCTCATGTTAGCCATGATGTGTGTCTCGAATTAAATACCGTAATGGACTTAAAAATATGTTTATGTTATATTAGCTTAAAAATTTGTTGAAAATATGATTTTATATGAATCAGCTTTTAATAATTATTATCTA
>JARJEC010061424.1:0-18257 GCA_030264575.1 Tachinus sp. AB-2021 | reverse complement strand
TTTTTCCAATTTGTTAAATATATTTATGAAAATATCGGCAACTTAATTTTAATTAAATACCTACAAACATACTTTTCAGTTAGTTTGATATAAATTTAATCAAAATTGATAAAAATCCGACCAATAAAATACTCGACAGAACAATTACAAAAAGAACTAAAATTTTGAAATGTTAATTTTGATTATGTTTGCTATTTTAGCTGCATACATTAACTGGCCATTGAATTATGTATATTTAAAAAAATGGAATTTATATCCAGTAATCAATGCAAATGCAACTCAGACATAATTCTATTTCATTAATAAACTTGTAATGTTATTTGACCCTTGCTTTCAACCCATCCTCCTACTACTTTACTTACCTTCTTGAAATTCTTCAGCTGATTTTGACAACACCGTCTTGCGAAAACGCCGTAAGTTAATAAACTTAAGAGGTTATGATGGCTGCTCCACGTACTTAATTTAAGTGATATTATTCTTAAGAATTTGTTTTTAAAATGGTACTGAAACGGAATCGCGGTTATCAGGATATTGATGGTACAAGTACAAGTTCTAATGGCAGAAATGATTTACCAGACCCTGATAGGACACTGCCACAAGAAATTGAAATGACATCAGTTTCTGTGGTGCCTGATGGTTAGTAAAAAATTAAATAATTTTATTCGATTATACTGAAATAAAGCAGCTATTAATAAAATGAAATTAAAACATTTAATTGAAACATTTTAAATTTACTAAAATAATTAATAAGAAAAATAAAAAATAAATCATTTTTAACTTTAGATATTATTTTTATTTTAAAATTGACTTTTTTGAATAAATATTTTTAAGTTATGTAGATAAAAAAAAATAAGAATTAATTGTGTAATGAAAAATGCGTAAACTTTTACTCGTCAGCATTGATATGAATTATATAATTAATCTATGTATTTGTATACTTAATAAATTGTTAAGTTTAAATTAAAGTTCAACTTAGTAATTTTAAATGTTAAAAATATTGACACATGTAGTTCAAAGATATATAAAAAATTATGTAGAAAACATCGGACAAATATGACAATTTTTTAAATTTTTTTAGATACTTTTACTGTATCACAGGCAGTAAATGCTCTGGGATTTGGTTGGTTTCAAGTAAAGCTATCATTATGGACGGGTCTCTGTTGGATGGCGGACAGTATGGAAATGACAATTTTATCTATTTTATCACCAGCTTTGCATTGCCATTGGCACATATCAAGGTTAGTATTGATTTCAATATTAATAATTTGTATACATATTGAAATTTTTAGTTAGAATAGGTTGGATATCTAACCTAACCTAACCTAATTTAAAATAACAAATACAGCTTTGGTAGATCTCGGATAACAATAAATGTATGACGAAAATAACAATTGTGACATATCATAACAATGTTATTTTTTGTAGATATCAACAGGCATTGACTACAACGGTGGTATTTTTAGGAATGATGTTATCATCAACATTTTGGGGAAACTTAAGTGACAGATACGGACGAAAACATGTAATTACTTTATTGCTATCTTACAATATATATTTAACTTATTTTTTAATACAAGTAACCTAATTTAATAATTCTATGTATGCTTAACTATTATTTTTACGTCAATTTTTCTGGATAAATTTCTAGTATTATTTGACATAAGCTAACGTTATTAAAATATAATCATTTTCAGGCATTATCATTATGCGCAGTATTATTATTTTATTATGGTTTACTTAGTGCAATTGCACCTAGTTTCATGTGGATATTATTGTTAAGAGGACTTGTTGGATTTGCAATCGGCTGTACCCCACAATCGTAAGTCTACAATAATTATTATCATACTACATTTTTCATAATAAATTAGTCCATGTTTGGTACTATTATTTTATATTACTATTATTATTGCAGAGTGACACTTTATGCAGAATTTTTACCGACAAAACAAAGAGCTAAATGTGTTGTATTGCTTGATGTAAGTTGTCTAGGCGTTGTGTTGCTTTGTATTTATGTTAATACATGATTTTGTAGTGTTTTTGGGCTTTAGGTGCTTGTTTTGAAGTTGCCTTGGCATTAGTTGTTATGCCGACGTTAGGTTGGCAATGGTTGCTAGCTTTATCAACAGGACCGCTTCTCGCATTTGCAGTAGTATGCCCAGTAAGTATACTTTAGTAAAAGAAATTTTATAATAATCAACAAATGTCTCATTTTATATTTGCAATTTACATAATTTGAGTTAAAGTTTTGTTAGTTGAATTTCAGTAGTAAATTTAGCAGTATATAAGAATTAACGTTAAAATTTTTCGTTTAAAATAGGAAAACTTAATCTGATTTTAATCAAATTAAGTACGTTAAAAGTGTCAATCCTTGTCTGTTCTAATGTTATAATTGCAAATTTGAACCTCAACATTTTTCTTTGTAGAATACTTTTTTAATTTAAGCATTTATAAAAATTTTGTCTCTGTATTTTATTGGTTATTATCTTAAGATATATTTTTTAGTGGTTACCAGAATCAGCAAGATATCACGTAGCGAGTGGTCAAACGGATAAAGCTTTAGAAACCTTGGAAAAAATAGCAAAAGATAATGGTAAACCTATGCTATTAGGTCGATTGGTTGTAGACGATGCAACTACAGCGTCCCCTCATAGAGGTCGCTTTAGAGACTTATTGGTACCGTCTTTGAGGTTAACTTCATTACTGCTCTGGTTTATATGGTATTAGTTTAATTTTAAACATTTGATAATTACTAATTAATTATATTACAGGATGTCATGCGCTTTTTGTTATTATGGCTTAGTACTTATGACGACTGAATTATTTGAGACTTCAGCACTGAGTTGCTCAGAAAAATTGAAACCGCATAATAGCATTGAAACTTGTGCTGCTGAATGTAGGCAGTTGCAGACTACGGATTACATGGATTTATTGTGGACAACATTGGCAGAATTTCCAGGTTAATTTTTTATTATAATATATAAAAACGTTAAAATTTTTTAAATGTTTTTAAAAAGTATTTTATGATATGTTACTAATTAGGCTTAGATTTACTAGTATAAGTAATGTAACCATTTTTTGTTTACTTTCATTTATTTCATAGGCATCTTTGCGACGATATTTATTATTGAAAGATTTGGACGCAAAAAAACGATGGCTGTTCAATTTGTGGCATTTGCAGTATGCGTGTGCTTCTTAGTTGTTTGCACTGAAACGTAAGCAATGGTAAGAAATTTTGGGTGTACATTAATTAATAATTAAAATATTTTCAGGAGGGCATTTTTGACATTTATGCTATTTTTGGCACGCGGCATCATTGCTGGTGTTTTTCAAGCGGCTTATGTATATACACCAGAGGTTTATCCAACATCGTTAAGAGCCGTTGGAGTTGGATCATGCAGTGCCATGGCTAGATTCGGTGCTATGGTAACACCCTATGTAGCTCAGGTATTACATAAGTACAATTTAAAGTTTTATGTTGAGATTAGATTGCAATATGTTATCAAATTAGTCTAAAAATATTACGTAAGAAAAACATTACCTAAAAGCTTAGACAATTTTATTAACGTACCAAAATAATGTCACTAGAGCGGGACAAAAATCTTAAACATGATTACTTAATTGATTACATTTCTAATCAATCGTTTATATATTTAAAATATATTCACAATTTAATCTTAATTTATAACTACTAGTCAAATAAATTTTTCTGGATATTTTCTTACCGATTAATAAATATTTTTTATCAGGTGCTGTTAAAAACATCAATTAGTTTTGCCACTACAATATATGCAGTTGCAGCACTTTTAGCCGCTGTTGCTTGTTTAGTATTACCGATTGAGACAAGAGGCAAAGAACTTTCCGAAAATATTCATGGACCTCAGCAACCCAAACCTACGAATAATGCAACGACTCAGGGTTAATATTTAAATCAACAATTTTTCAACAATTGGAAATCATGTTGATGAATAAATGATTATAGACGTAATAATAGACTGCGATTCATTATGCATCACATATTTATTTATTTATTTATTACATAATATTATACAGGCTGGATACTAAAATTTGACCATACGTATATTATTTATAAAGATAGCGTACTAATTTCTTGAATAATTTTTTGTTTATTATTCAATTATTTTTAAAAATATTTTATCAATATGTATATTTCATTATTTTTAAATTTCCTAAATAATTTTCAATCAAAAGTCAAATTCATAAGTACAAACCGGAACTCTGAATTTCACTATACCTTTTCAGATAACTGGATAATAATAAATAATGAAAATTTGTTTAAAGAATTGTTGAATTGTTGAATCGTTATAGTTATAGTTACAGGTCAGATTTTAGTATTAATCCTGTATATATTATAATAAATGATCTTTAATACCAAAGTAACATGCGTGCTTCCAAGTTTACCAATAATTAAATTTTTTAACGTATTAATAATTGTGATTCATAGGTTATGTTTTTATTTGTAATTATGGTGCTGGTAGCAATTTATTTATTTTTATACACTCGTAATATTTGTATTTTATATTTTATTTTTAATGTTTTTAATAAGTTGATATTTTTAAATATATTTATTGTTTATTTATTTCTATAAATGTCTTTCATAACATTGCAATTACCCCAAAGTAAAAAGTTGCAATAATTTTAGTTTCTATAATATTGAGTTAAGCTGTTTTACTGAAAGGAGAGGCATGGAACCCCTAATAATGCTCAGCAGATCTCCTGGATTCTGCGAAATACAGGTTAAATACCACTGCCCTAGTGTCCAAAGCTATGTATTTTGTTTATTATTTGGTTGGTACTGATAATGTTATTTAGTTTTAAAAAACTATATAATTGTTGGGTCAGTAGTAATCCAGTATTTTGGTTTTAATACAATTTTGGATAGAATTTTTAAAATTCTAACCACTAATATAGGATTTGAAATAAACTATGTTTTTTATCTCAATTTATTTAGTCACACCGTGACTGGAGTTTCGACTGAACCTCAGTCTTCATCAGACGTTACATGAGTGAATTAATAAAGAACCTAGACCCATAGTAGTTTATTTCAAATCCTGCATTATGAATTATCACTTAGTAACGCTCGATTCTATCAATTTTCTTCCACTAATATAATTTCTACAATTTAATTTTTGCTTATGTTGCAAGTTGCAATATATTGTTACAATTTAAAGCTGATTTTCACTTAAATTTTGACCTCGGCTCTGCATGATTATTTTAAAAATTTATTTTTGAAATAGAAATTTAATAAATCTTAATTAAAAATTAATATAAACATAAATTTAAAATTAGTTATTTTGCATAATTTATATATTCTGTTTATTTATTCCCTATCCATGATTTTGATTTAATTAAATTCATTAAATAATTATCTAACATTGGCAACACTTTACTGATTACATAACGTTGGCAACACTACCAGTAAAAAAAACAATTCAATTATGTCTAAAAATGTCAAAAATACAAACCTAAGCAGATGATTCTGTAAACATGATAACTATATGTCTAATAAATTTTTAAGCATAACATTTCTAATAAGGAACAACCTTGAGTGCAGCTGAATTTCAGGTAATTAAATATTAATTATATTCAAGGATGAATAAAAAATTGTAATATCATTGCATGCAATTTCAAATTATTGATTTGTGTGAATAATTAATCAAATTTTGTAGCAATCGATGTGAGAATGTCTTTACATCAGATTACCCCTAGCGGTAAAGGGCAGAAAGGTAAAAGAAATTCAATTCGACCACCGAGCACAGTAGACGGCGATATTTACATTGGATTTCGATCAGATTATGATAACGAAAGCATAGCGCCAGCTTATAAATCGAGATTACACAATTTGTTCAGACAAATTGAGCGGGAATTTGATGTCTTGTATCAAGAGAATCAAAACTGTACGTTGATTAAATAATATTCTCAAATATATTAAATTATTTGATTTTAGTGCATGAAAAGATAGAGCTGTTGAATGAAAAAATTGAAACATCAACTTTTGATAAGCAACCGTATGATGGTGTCGATTTTGAAAATAATTTTTCAAAAGTGATCAGCAAGAAGTGTAAGTGTGTTCAGATTTTGTTTTGTTGTTTGTTTATAACGATTATGGATTTCTCTTTAGTGAGTACGACATCATCGCAAAAGTTAAAGACGGCACACAAGTTGAAAGCACAGACGAGTAAAATTGTCTCGAGCTTTAAAGCTCCTCATTTGAATTGTAGCTTGTTGAAAGAGTACAATGCCCATAAGGATGGCGTATGGGAGGTTTCGGTTGCAAGGCCAGGCCAACCAATTATTGGAACTGCATCAGCAGGTATTAATTATTTATTATTAAATAATAAGAATACTACAGTACTTAATTTATTATTCATATGTAATATAGAAAGAATAAAGATTTAACTATATTATTATTATTAAATTAAAAGTTGTTAGGTTATATCATTAGTTAAATAAGGTTGGTATGATTGTAATTTTATCAATTTTTAGTGGCAATCATAGAAATGTTACGACTTAAACTTAATACTCGATATTCAAAAAATTCAATAGTAATAATTAACAATACATGAGAAATAGTCGACGCTCATTATTTTTGTTTATATTTTAGATCATACTGCATGTGTATGGAGCATGGATAATACACGCTGTTTGTTGCAATATCAAGGACACAGTGGATCGGTGAACTCAATTCGATTCCATCCACTCAAAGATATGGTGTTGACGGCGAGCGGTGATGGTTCCGCTCATATTTGGCAGGCTGTTGTGAATTGGGATTTGCCAGTAAATATTGTTTCATTTAAACCATCAATAAAATATCTGTTATCATGCATTATTTCATTTCATTTTTGTTAACTGGGAACAGAAACTCTTAACATTTCAGAAGGGCCACTCATCTGAAGAAGAGTTGGATGGAGATGATTGCGAAGATCGCACTGATGCGAGGGTGTCCACTTTAAGGACGCCTGTGTGTGAGCTAGGTGGACACTTGGGGGCCATTTCAGCGGCTGATTGGCTTACAGGTAATGTTTTATTTTTGTTAAATATAATATTGTATATTGTTGACTAACATTTTTTTTTACAGGGGCGGAACAAGTTATAACAGCTGCCTGGGATCGTCTAGCAATTCTTCATGATGTTGAAACGGGGTCACCCGTATCAACGTTATCAGGTTAATTTCGAATAATTCTAAAATAGTAAAATAATACGGAATCAATATTTTTTAGGGCACGATTTAGAATTAACCAACACAGCAACGCATCCTACTCAGAAGTTGGCAGTCACTTCATCACGGGACACTACGTTTCGGTTGTGGGATTTTAGAGACAACGTCCATTCCGTGTCCGTATTCCAAGGACACACAGAGTAAGTACAGAGTTTGCATTATTATAGTAACTGGTGCAACGTAGTACATAAACAAATAGTTTTAGTTTGTTTTTTGATTTTCCTTTCTAGAAACTAAATAATTTGGAGGACTAAATAATTTTAGTATAAATTATAAATAATAAAGATAAATAGTTCTAGTTTATTACTAAGACTTTAGTCTTGCTCTTACAAGTTTTTGAATTGTATGAGGAAGCTTTGAAACTATGGTTTTTTTTTTAAATTTTAATTTTACGATATTTTTGTTTTGCCTCTTTCTTCATTTTTACTTTGTTGTTTAACTTGTATGTATTTTAAAATTATTTTTAATTTATTTGGTTTTATTTTTATTGTTCATTAATAATTAAAGACCTCGGGGCAAGAAGGCAATAAACCACCATTTGAATTTATTGATTAATGCAAATTAGAATACAAATATTAACAATCTGTAATTTAATTTTTTTTGTACTCATGCATATTCCAATATACACAGAACAAACTAAGGAAAGATTGTAATTCTTTAACATTTTTATTGTGGCTTATAGCCTTTTTGTCCCGAGGTCTTCAATTCTATTTTATCGATTGATTATATTACTATTTGTTTTATATAAATAAATATAATAAATTATTAATGAACAACAAAAATAGTAAACTTTGATTTTATAGAAGAGATTTATCTTCTATAAAATCAAAGAATAAAATATAGCTTACTTTATTTTAAATTTATTCCTTTCAGTTTTTTTGTTTTTGTTCTTTTCTGTTTTAAAAAATTTTTTTTTACTTTGACAACTTTGTATACACTTTCCGAATGCAGAAAAAGTAGTTGATTTGTTGTAGCGTAATTTTCAAAAATCACACTCCAAAAAGGTGATTTTGCAGGGGAAGTTAAAAACGTTTTTCTGTTGTAAGCGAATAATATAGCTTGTACAACGTGTATAAACAGGAACATTTGTGAATTACGTGTTGCTTATGGGAGACAACAGACTTATATCTTATATGTGAGTAGTAACCATTTTTTGGAGATACGTAAATTTGCCTGTCGATAGCTTTAAATGATGGTGTAAAGATTTCATTTTTGAGATTAGAAGCATGAGAAGTTGCCCGTCTGTGTTAGACCTAAGACTGTGCAGGTATGCCAGTTTTTAGATGTCTTTTCCCCTGATTTATCATGCTTCTTTAATCTGCCAATGATTCTATTGTGTATTTTGCACGTTTGACGTAAAACTAGCAGTTATGTTTTTTTATGATTTATAAGATCTTTTGTCAAGAATTGAGTAGTTTATGTTACTATTATTATGCCACTTGACAGCTTTCCCATAGGTTGCCATTTCTTGTCCGTTTTCAAATATTTCAAATATAAACAGTTGTAAGCTAGAGCCAGTTCAGATTTTATTACTATTGGTCGTAATACCTGTAGTGCTCAGCTACCAGACGTGATAGTGTTTGAATGTTCCTGACTCACCAATGGCGGTCATCTCCGCTTGGAAAAGAGCGATATTGGTTCAGCGATAGCGTAATCTCGTGCTTCCCTTGTTTTCCCATTTTGATTTTAGCCTCATTTTTGCACCGGATGTTTCCATGTTCAGTGCCTTCTATGTCCACTTGCTTCGCAATATTATCATATCAAAAAACCTTTGAATGCGCAATGCGGAAATCTGTCTTTTCTGACCTAATAAATTAGAGTTATTTCTTCATGCAACACACCTGTTAGACCTTACCACCTCTAGATTAGAGACCCATTTATTTATTTGTAGTCTGTACACTGCTTGTCTCGTCTAGGGAAGGTTAAGCGGCGATAGAGCAGTGCCATGGATACAGTGGGCTTTGTTGTCAGCAAACATGATGCCATCCTCTGTACTTTGTCTATCTTAGAAAGCGTAGTTTCAAGGGTGTTTTTATTCGAGTGCTTAGTATGGGATGAAGAGTCTAATTACCACCGTATACAGGGTATCAATGATTAGCGATTTTTAAATTACCGCCGAAAACGATTTTACTTTTTTTTTTTATTTAACAAGTATGCCACACACATTTTTTTCTACATGGAAAGCACTGAACGTTATCAAATCCTAGGCCAATATTTACTTGATATACTTATCTACCCGAAAGTCTCGGTTGAAATACCAAGACGTCGTTTGATTATATTGATAAGATACTCCAGGGGAAAATTTTGAACAAGTCGAATCTGTGCTACGTGCAGGTGGAAAGGAAAAAGTGTTTGTGTGAACGACACAATTGTAAAATTTCTAAATTGTTTTTGTCGGGAGATTTAAAAATCTTCTATCATTGTTGATAACCCTGTATCGCCATCGGGTGATATTAGGTCAGTTCTCATTTGCGCCCGACCATTATTTTAGCTGCAAAGAGCACCCGTGAACAGTTACGTTTTTTTTAGATTTGTGTGGTATCAAACATAACTTGTGTTCATCTTTAAGGTTTTAAGAGGTTTTACTGTAAAATGGACGATCATCATTTTACCTGGGTTTACTGACAATCTCTTTTTTATAAACCACTAGGCAATAATAATCTTTACAGGTTGATTTGCCTTAAAACATAACTAATTAACTTTATACACCAGGGTGTGCAATATGTATAATTTTAGATACGTCTGACCCAAACTTTCCGATTATGGGGATACTGAGAGCTGCTTGGAAGCTAGAGCATAGATGCCTATAGTAAATCGTTTAGTAACTATAGTAGTGTGTAGTGTATTTCGTCTACGACGAGGCACAACATTATTTGAAAACAGTTATATTTCCAACTGGTGAGCAGTTTTTGCTATCGATCGTGATTTGATCAACTAGCATGTTATTATACAGATCTCAGTTTTTCTCTGGTTTCTATTTTTTAAGTAGTTGATTGAGATTCAATAGTTGGTAGTGACAGAGCCCAGAGGTTAAGAGGGAAAGAAGCAGCTGACTTTTTTATTTTTCCAAGAGCGCTTGTCTTTAAGTAGGCTCTGGTATAAGTGGTATAGAGTTCACCATTTTTAGATTTTGGTGCAGAACGGTGTTTTGCATTTGATGAAAGCCGATGAAAGTCTGTAGCTTGTTTAGACCTAGCAATTGATCTTCTCAACAAATTACTGGATTTTTGGTTAATTTGTTGCTGGAACTAGTGGACCAAATATAAGTATCTACTAACATCACGCATTTATATTCATAATTATAAAGTCTTCATTGAAGAAAGTATTTTGTCTGATGATTTTTAAATGTATGTATTATGCACATATTATTTGTATAAACACTAATTTTGCAGTATATAAAATTGTGTTAATACACAACCAATTTTTCTGTACCGATCCGAAGCGTGGGTATGTCAGGAGAAACACAAAAGTAAAGTAAATACGATTGATATGGGGCATTTAAGAATATGTGGAAAGACCATGGACAAGGTTAGAAATGCGTGGGCAATAAATGAATGTGGTTTGAAAGTAATACATATAGACCAGTGAACAAGGTACAATATGTTGTTTTTTATATGTTGAGACAATGACTGAGGATTGAGTGACAAAGTAAATTTATAATGGAAAAGTATCTGGATTGAATTGTAGGGGTAGGCCATGTAAGCGTTGGTTGGATGTTGCAAGTGAATGCACGCGAAAAAGTAAAATTAAAAGTTTAAATAATAAGAGCTTACATGACTAAATGTATGGATATTCCAGAAGCATGTAACGATAGAAAGCTGTGAAGGGAAATAGTACGATGTAAGTTTTAAAAACCAAAGGCTATTGTACTTCGAGATAGGCTTGTATATGAATACATGTATGGATATTGCAGAAGCGAAAGAAGCATGTAACGATAGAAAGGTGTAACGATAGAAAGGTGTGGAGGGAAATAGTACAAAGTAAGTTTTAAAAAACAACGGCTATTGTACTTCGAGGTAGGCAGTACAAGTCTACCTCGAAAGGGACTTTATATGTATATAACTTGGCGCACAATATTTTGATAGATCTTAGCAAAACGGATTTATCTGAAGAACTTACCCTATCTATTTTTTTGATAAATTTATAGAAGCGTTACCTCAGCAGTTTTCACCAGAGAAGATAAAGTTGTTTCGAGTTCCGACGATCGCAGCGTAAAAGTATGGGATCTGAGAAACATGCGTTCGCCAGTCGCAACCGTACGCGTAGATTCTGCAGTCAACAGATTGTCAGTATCAGCAAACGGGGTTATTGCTATTCCTCACGACAATAGACAAGTGCGTTTGTTTGATTTGTCGGGTCAACGGTTGGCACGTCTGCCGAGGTCTAGCAGACAAGGCCACAATCGAATGGTAGCTGGCTGCGCATGGGCCGAAGACAACATAAGCAGCGTCAATTTGTTCACATGCGGTTTTGATAGGCGAGTATTGGGATGGTCGGTACAATCGCTAAAGGATATGTAAGTTTAATTTCTCCATATTGAAGGAAAATTATTTAAAAA
This sequence comes from Tachinus sp. AB-2021, assembly GCA_030264575.1. NCBI lineage: Eukaryota > Metazoa > Arthropoda > Insecta > Coleoptera > Staphylinidae > Tachinus > Tachinus sp. AB-2021. The sequence continues at coordinate 6,462 of JARJEC010061424.1, read as the reverse complement.
ATACAAACGTTTATTAACCCTCGGATATTAATATTTTTAAGGACTAAGGATACTTGTATTGGTACTGTTCGTGCTCACGGTTTGAGGAGAGTTCACTCCGATATTTTTAATGTATTAAAGTTTCCTGTACGTTGATTGTATATAATAAATATTTAATATATATTTTATTATGACAGTTTTAGCAGCATTCAAGGGTTTATTGCTGCACGAATATTTGCAATGCTATACGCATGCGTTACTTGAAATATTTGCGATTTTATTGGTTGTGTACTTTCGACAATAATTTGGGGTTATTGTAAATTGCGGCAGTATCACTCTTAAAATATGTTAACATAATGGCAGAGTATATTGTTCCATGACGGAAACTATTTCAAAAAAGTGCTGGAGAACTTGAGAACAAATGTAATGGATAGGGATGAGGAGAGAGGGTTTAATATATGTCATAGGTTACGATGGTCTCGATAAATAAATATTTTTAACCCGAATTCTAGATCCATCTAGATTTTTTTAACTCTAAAGGGGTTGAAAGGGTTACAATTGCAACAAATATCGAAACAGTTGCAATGGACGATTCACACTATAAGGAACCACAGATCATGTGACCTTCAGTAATATCATTTCGAAAAATAATTAATCGGAATATACATAGGACGTTTATACAGAGTGATTCATAACAGGTGGACAAAAATGAAATGTCATATTCTACATCAAATTCTAATCACGAAAAAAGTATTTGGTCATTTTGCTTATTTTCCGACTAATTTGAGTCCGAAAAAATGAAACGGTTCACATATTTGATGCGATCGGTTGTTCAGTATAATGCGAATTGTCAGTTAATCTAACGAAGAATAATACAAATTTATAGGATTATTTTTTTATAGTATTCAGTAAACTTGTATTAGTTAAAGTTCAGTTTGGCATTGTACAAGTTTTTTGCTGTTGTGGCACTTACTGGAAACAAGGATATACCGGAGATACACAGGAAGGGATTTTAGATTTGAACAACAGATGTTTATGAGCACATTTTTAGATTGTCAGCTTTCATATTGAATATTTTTACTATCCTGACCAGCATTTTCCCTGCTCTATATTTCTAGGGTATACTCGGTTTTGGTTAAACACGATGCTTTGAAAATATTTGCACTTGCGCAAGCTTGAAAAATATATGCATATTTGAAGCTTAGGAAAATATGCGCATGTGCATACTCTACCCATTTCTAAAGCGCCATAACGGTTAAGAAGAGAATTATTTATATTAGTTCCTTTAATTGCTTGTTAGACAAAGCGGCCATACGTAATATATTTTAAGCATTTTACTTTGTAACAAACATGGGCATTAGATGCCGGGATTGCTTGCTAAATTGCTAAATTTTGATTGTTAAAATAAAAAGTAAATTCCATAGAGTACATTTTTAAAGTCAGTAAACTATTTATATCTCATTAAGGAGGGTTTTATAATTTGACAATGTTAGTGAAGCGTTTGTTGACATTTTTTATTTAAACTCTATTAGAATTATGTGCAAATATGTATACTTTATTGTCTGTTATGGATATTTTAAAATCTTTTTCAACATCTAGTCATGATAAAATGGTGTTTTGTGTATTTTATTATAAATGTTATGTATTTATTATTATATGGCGACCAATACGCATTTTGTTTGGTGTAGTATTTGTTTAATGAATGAAATTCAGTTGAATCGAGTTTAATTAATTGAAAAAGTATTGTCGGTAGTTAAATTAGTAGGCTTGTCAACGTTTTACATGATAGGGAAATTTGTGTGGTAGTGCTTGCGCTTTGCTCATGCGCGAATATGTCTACGCATGCGCGATATTTATAAAATTACAATAACTGGCGACAAATAGTGAAATGGCTTATTTACTGTATTTTAGTTCTTGTTTATCTGGGGCTACATACACTCGCAATGACCTAACCGGACATAATTTTGAATTATTTATTGTCTAGTGTCGTTATAGAAAATAGATTATGAATGGTTGAAATAGAGGTGTATTTAAGTCCGCAAAAACGGAAACCAAAACGTGTTTTGGCTGTTACACAGTTTCCCGTCGGTTGCGCATATCTATAACTTACAGCTAGCATTTTGGAGCATTTACTTGTAACTAATGCAAAGGGCACCGATACTGAAAAATTGTATATTAACTTTAATAATAATTGGTGAAACAATCAATAATAAACTCGATTAACTTAATTTCAAATTGAATCTATTAAGTAGTTTGTGTTTGTTTATTAAACAAGTACATATTTATTATTATTATTATTATTATTTGCACTGGTTAATGTAGATTTTGCAACAATAATCCATCACATGTTTTAACTTTTTTACTATGTAAATATCTATTGTTTTAAATGTGTTTCATTTATTAATATGTATTAAAATTGTTATTTCTTTATATTGTAAAAAAATCTTATTTAATTAATATTAATAAATAAAGGCAGATATGATAATAAAATATGCGTATATCTGACAATGCTAATCCGGAAGTGCCGTAATAGAATTAGAATAAAGTCTCCCGCAAAATCGTCATCGCAGACCCCATCAAATTGCAAGTATATTTTAAAATGATAATATAAATTTAATAAAAAAATTGGATAACAGCCAGTTCATTTTGATTAATATATAAGATTTGAAATGTAGCTGGTTTATTTTGATTAATTAAAAAAAATTAAATGCAGCCCCTATATTTTGATTAAATAAAATTAAATTCAGCTGGTGTATTTTCAATGTTTTTAAAAATTTGAAATTCAGTATATTTTTGTTGCTTGTTATTTTATTTTAATTTTTAGTTATTTGTACATTCGTACTTTTAGCAGTAGTTAGTAGTAAGTATATATATATTTATACAGGGTGTCCCATTTTAATCCGCCAGAAGCGATAACTCTGAAACATTGCGTCGGACCAAGAAGTGTTCCGAATATAAAGTTAATGGTTTTGAGGGGAATATCTGATGTTGTCAACCAAATTTTGTCGTTTGCAGCGCCATCTATCAAAAATTTAAAAAAAGGCTCGAAGAATAAAATTCACTTACTTTTGCACGTTCTATCGGAATATGCAAACAAATATAGGTTATTTCATTTAAGATTTTAAAGTAGCGGTCCTAGGGAGGCAAGGTTGAGAGCAGTAGATGTCCCCTCAAAACCATTAACTTTTTATTCGGAACACTTTTTGGCCCTACGCAATGTTTCAGTATGAGTTATCGCCGGATTAAAATGGAACACCCTGTTTAGATGAATATAAAAAGGTTTACCATTGCTTTTCGAACGAGACACTTTCCATTATAATCACTCGATCCTCTCTTATTTTCTCAACTTTGTTCGTATTGGACTCGGTGTTACTTTCAAACCACATTCATTCATTACCCACTCATTTTTAACCTTGGCCATACGAGTCTATCCACATACACTTAAGTACCCCATATGAACAGCGTTTTTTATTTTTAAGTTTTTTTTGACATACGCTTCAGATACATACAGCAAAGTTGGTATTAACACACTTTCATATACTGTCATCTTTGCCTCCTTGAACAATTTTGTTTGCATCATTCGCATACTTTCAAGTATTTTCCGCAGTGCAAATACTAGTCTTTCAATCTTTCCATACTACCATTTTTATTAAACATTTTTCCCAAATACACAAAATAATCTATCCGCCCAAAGGTGATGAACCTTCAATCAATCAATTAAAGTCTACTCCATCCTTATCCTTGATTTTACTTTAGGATTTATACAGAGATTCATTTGATTTGTTGCAACATTCAGCCTATTTAGAGCATCCTGTAAGTCATACTCATTCTCACAAATTATAATAGCATTGTCAGCATACAGTAACACGATCATCTTTACATATCTGGGCTGGCGCTGGCAAATATGCCGCCTGAACCGAATTCTTGATTTTCAGCCTTTACTCCGAGGCGATTTTTAGCCTATGTCAACGAAGCCATAGTCTACGCCCGCTATGCAAGGGGCTCGGTTAATACAATATTATGTAATTATCATTTTTTTAAATTATTGACCTAGTAATTGTAAATATTGTAACCCACCCACCAGAAAAATTATGTTGTATCCAAAAAAATATACAAAAACAGCCGGTCGGATGGGTGGATTACTAAAATTGAAATTATAGACCAATAATTTCAATTTTAGTAACCCACTCATCCGCCCGGCTGTTATATATTATATTTTTATCGTTTTATTTTTATCATTGACGTGGTTACTGTTGTGGCAAAGTAGGCTCTGCCGGGAATTGAAAAGGGTTTGGTGACAAAGATGTGGATCGAATAATCAACAACGTTACTGCACTTAAATTTTATTACCACGAACATCCAAGGTACGTTTTTCTTTTGTATCCGTTAACACATTATTAACATAATATTAAAATATACTAAAATAATAAAAAGAACCGTTAAACGACCATGCGGTCTAACCTAAATTTAACCTAAACATGGAGGTAATTACAAATAAAAATAATAATAAAAATTCAAATCATCACTAACCTATGTAGGTCCAAGTTTACTTTTAAATTAAGAGCCTCATCAATCAACCCTTAGGCGATAATTTATTATTGACACTATGCTAACTTTAGTGTGTTGCTAGCCAAAGATTGAAGAGAAAAGAACATTTTCATCAAGGACATCCTATACCTACCCTAGTGGGAGAGGAAGCAGAAGGAGGAACAGGAAGAAATACCAACACAAGAGCTGCATGCACAGTTTATTCCTATATAGCCACAATACAGAATTGTTTCATTACACTGTAAATATAGTAACTTACCCACTCGCAAAATTATTTTGTTTTAAAAAAATTATACAAGTTTTTATTAGACACAAACCGTTCTGAAACGCAAAATTTTTTTTTCAAAAAAATAAGTTTCTTTAATCGACCCAAACAAACATTGATAAAATTTTCTAACAAAATGTATTGTTTTTAAACGACGTAAAACGTTCTTTGACTTAAAACGTTCTCAAAAACAAAAATTAAACAAAATAAGTTGTCTGAATCCAATACTTTTTCCTATATAGGGGCAAATGAATCTATCAGAAAAGTACCTCTGCATTTAATTTATGAAACTATTTGCACTTAAAAATAAGTTAATGTTTTAAAAAAAATAATACAATAATATTCATAATAGAATATTAGTAATAAAACTATTGCAACGTCTAAGCAATAATAATCGTTACAGGTTGATTTGTTAAAATCTATTTAACTAACTAATTATTCTAATGTCAGAGGTTCAGTCGAAACGGTTTGATTGTTGTGATAAAAACATAGAAGTTTTATTTCTTTCTAATCTTGTAAATGTTTTATTTAAATTATCTGTAAACTCTGCAAAACAGAGTTGGCATATGTTCTACATTTTTATGATTCGTATAAAAATAAATAAGTAAACATGTATTGATAAAGGGTGCATTTAGAGTCAATATAGTTATTATACACAATTGATTGTAAATATAATTTATTACTAATTTGCTTGTACAAAATCCTTCTTACAAAGAGGGCATTGCATCGATGTCTGCAAACATCTTTTTAGACATTGCGGATGGAAAAAATGATTACATGGTGTTATCCTAGCCCTGCTCATCCTTTCCAAACAAACAGCACATATATCATCCCAGTTACTAATTTCTTTATTTGTAGCCACCTTGAAACTAGCATACGTTTGTTGCTCCAAAACTAACGGATTTAAATAATTCCAAATTAAATCCTTCAGCGGTAAATAAATCGTAAAGTATGAGGATAGCAAGGCATATAGTATGTGATTTTTGGTTATTAAAAGATACCCAATAACTATCGTTGATAAAAATGTTTGCAATAAGTGCAATATTATTGGTACGTAGAGGTGCTCCAAACTATCAAAACTTATTGCATTAAATAATTTTGCGAAATAAATAAAACCATCAACGAAAATTTTCTCGGTGGATAGATAATAGATAAAAGTCGTCGCGGAGTATATAGCGTCGAAATGATAATGCAGGCCTTGTTCGCGCAAACACAATATCACTATAGCTGCTTTACCAAACTCTAGAATTATTTTAATCACTTTTAATATTAAATCTCTCGTGGTTTGTGATGATCTTGTGCGGTCAAAATTATTCTGCAATGTATCCCTTACTTTGGTTGCAAAATATGTTATTATTGAATAAAGTAACAGCGTAGTTAATCCTGAAACCACTTTGCCGCGCTTGTGCTTGCTTTCCACTTTCAGTATAGCAATCTCGCAAAGGGTGAAGAAGAAGAACTAGAATGGTAAAAAATAATTAATTAATTGGATGGATTTCTAGCACTTTATATTCTTTCTACAAGAAACTCTACAACCACTTACTCTGACTATTTAATTTTATTAATTAATTTTGTTTAAGAAATTAAAGCTTAATTTAGTAAATTTATCAAATAATCATTTTTCCGTTGATTAATATATTGATAGGTGACCGTGACCATTCAAACCATTG
>JARJEC010061377.1:0-14560 GCA_030264575.1 Tachinus sp. AB-2021 | reverse complement strand
TTTTTTTTAGAATTACTATTTAATTTAATATTGGTGGTAATCAAAATGGCTACCAATTCAATTAGAGGAAACACAGAACATCTGGATGATCTTTTAAGATCATCCAGATGATCTCTCTTTGATGTTTTCTTTACTTTTAAGTAAAGAAAACATCAAAGAGAGTATGATTGTATCGTATCTTTCGGAAAAAATACAAAAATACAAATTAACTCAGACAAAACAAGGGAAAAAATATTAAGAGAAGGGAGATAAATAAAGCACTCGTAAGATCTAACTGACACATTGGAAGTCGCCGGTAGATCATATAATTGGAGGGAGAAAGTTAAATTTCCTTGATTATTTTATACAGTGCGTTTTTTTCAAAAGTATCCAAAATCCGGACAAAATAAAAATCTCCCAAATCACATCAATTCTTATTTCGAGGGGGCCAAACTTTTGACATATTTTTGACTGATATCTCAGAAATCGGGGAAAAATAAAAAACACGTCAATTTTTATTTCAATGTGGATACTTTTTGACAGGTGTGTCAGTTTTCCCCTCCCCTAAAACAATCACCTTTCAAAAATTTTAAATCACTTTGTGGCGACTCATTAAAAAAAATAATAAAATAAAATTATATCAGTTATTCAATTGTGCAAATTTTTATTTTAAAAAAATTGAGTGTGCTTGGAATACACAGTAGAGGAAAAACCTTTATTATAATAATTATACTAAAAATTAAATGTCAAGTACAGTGTCATATTTTTTATTTATACACAGTATTACACAGTCACCCTGCCACTCATTATACTAGCGCAATGTACGCGGGCCCAGTCCAACTTATTCCCTCACTGCCTGTATTAACCTCTCCTTTTAATTTGTTCACATTTTGCCTCTCCGCTTTTTCAGACTCTCATCTCAATATAAAAGTTTTCACTTCAAACATTTTTTTTACCACATATATATATTTTTTTTTAAATTTGAAATAAGCAAAATATTTTAACCATGTCAATTTTTACTTTAAAAGGGTCATCTTTTGACATATTGTTGACATGTGTGACAGTTTCCACCTCCCCTCCACTTGTTGAAAATTTCAACGGGATGACCCACCTTGTGACACCTCATTTGATTTTTATTTAGTTATTTTTTTAATGTAATAAAAAATTTAAAATTAAAATTAAAATTTGCACAGTGAAATTACTGACATAAAGACCATTTATATAAGGTGTCACAAAGTAGGTGCTCCCATTTACATTTTTTGAAAGGTGCTTGTTGAAGGAGAGGGATACACCTGTCAAAAGTATTCCACATTGAAATAAAAATTGACGTGTTTTTTTATTTTTCCCCGATTTTCTGAGATATCAGTCAAAATATGTCAAAAGTATGTCAAAAGTTGTCGAAATAAGAATTGACGTGATTTGGGAAAATTTTGAAAAAACACCCTGTATACAGTGTGTTTTATAATAGGTGTAAAAAACTAATTTTAAGATAAAAATTAATCATTAATCATTAATATAAGTCGTGTTTTTTAAAAATTGTCCCGAGCTATAACTCGATTATTTTAAATGATAAAGCAATATTTTCTTAATCAAGCTATTACTTAATTGTTATTTATTATAAGAAATATTTTGAGAATGCTGCTACCGGTATAACCGGAAGTAACATCAACTTTATGTCAAATAAAATACCCTGTATAATTTATAATTTTTTAAATGGGGTCAGCTCAAACTAATTTTAAGATAAGAATGTCATGAATATAGGTCGTATATAGTGTTTTTTAAAAGTTGTTTCAGCAATCCTGCTTCCAGTATAACCGAAAGTAAAATCAACTTTGTTATGTCAAATAAAATACCCTGTATAATTTATAATTTTTTAAATGGGGTCACCTCAAACTAATTTTCAGATAAAAATGTCATTAATATAGGTCGTATATAATGTTTTTTAAAAATTGTCCTGAGCTATAACTCGATTATTTTAAATGATAAAGCAATATTTTCTTAATCACAGCTATTATTTAATGGTTATTTATTCTAAGAAATATTTTGACAATCCTGCTTCCGGTTTAATCAGAAGTAACATCAACTTTGTTATGTCAAATAAAATACCCTGTATATTTATAATTTTTGAAATCAAACTCAAACATTTCGGTAAATATTGATTTTAGGCAAGAGTCTAATACTTTTATAAAAAAAATTATATAGGCTTTTCAAAAATACTATAGTATACAGAGTATTTTGATTTACATAAGAAAGTTGACGTTACTTCTGGTTAAACCGGAAGCAGTATTACCAAAATATTTCTTTGAATAAATAACTATTAAATAATAAAACAACTTTGATTTAAATAATATTGCTTTATCATACAAAATAATCGATTAGCTCGGGATAATTTTTAAAAACTCCCTGTATATATGAGACCTATGTTCGTATGATATTTTTCTCAAAATTCCGTCCTAAATAAAGTGGCAAAATTTTTACCCCGTATAACTAGGTGAGGTTATAAAACATATACAAAAGTATAGACATGCTGATTTTTGTAATTGTTTTGTTTTTGTGTAAAATAAAAATTTAAAAACAAAGGTTTAATTACCAATTTTTTGATTAATAAATAGATGGGCGGCAATGAAAAATTTCCAGATTAATAAATAGATGGGCGGCAATGAAAAATTTCTTGATTAATAAATAGATGGGCGGGTGGGTGGGTGTAGTTAATTTTATGGTAACCCATCCACCGCCCCAATTATTGTGTAATCAAGAAATAGGCCCACCTGAGATTATTAAATAAAACTTTAAAAATAATTTTTTTGATATTTTTTATAGTTTAGATAAGCGGGACAATAAAAAAACAATCACCCTGTATATAAGTATAAATTTTATAACCTTGTTTCCTTGATTATGTCATCTTTTATCGTAAACAAACAAAAATCGATCTAAATTTGCAAATGTTTGGAATTGCTAAGTAAATCTTAAAAGAATATTTCATTCGAATACATCCAAGATATTAAATAATTTAAGGTTAAAGAAGCAGCCTGTATAATGCAAAGTAGGAACAGAGCTTAGACAAAAGAAATAATTTCATCACAATAAGCTACCCCAACAATAATATATAATTCAAAGTAAAAACAGCAATTCAGTGAATTGTATGTATTGACCTTTGCGCATTATATATTTATGAATTACCAATCTACAATCTTGAACATAAAAACCTTTTCAATGCAAATATATACAAACATTAGCATTTAATGGTTTGAAATTTCCTATGCATAAAAGGTTTTTAAAGATTTTTAAATATAAGCTACTTCTTATCTAAGTCAAATAATAAATATATACAGGGTGTTTAATCAAAAGTATGAACCTTGAATATCACAGAAAGTCGGTGTACAATTTAAAATGAGGGGGCATTTTTTGACATACGGGTGTCACCACCGTCCCCAATAAATACCTTTCAACAATTTTAAATGAGATGACCAACCTTGCGACAGCTCATTTGAAAGATCTTTATGTAAGCAATTCAGCTGCGCAAATTTTAATTTTTGAAAAATCACTAATTACGTTTTATGTTTATATAATTATATTTGTATGATATTATTTATTGTCATATTATTACTGTTAAGAAGAATTAATAAAGCATTATTTTTAGGTCCCATCGAATTGAGCTCATGAGCTGATAGGAGCAATTGCATTGCATTCTTCATATGTCAAACAGAAGTATAATTTAAACAACGGCTACCATAAGACAAAGCATTAAACAATAACATTCAAATTGAACGCAGCAAAGCTACATTTAAATCCTTCATATATAAAAAGAAACCATTTTAATGAGATTTTTTTAGGTTCTGGGACCTTCAAATGTTAAACTAAACTAGCTCAAAAGTAAGCATAATTCAAACAGAAAACAGCAACACTTAAAGCTGCAGAGCCGAGAGTAACAATGCCACTCAAAACATTCCTCGATATAAAAATAAAACAATTTTTTAATCAGCAGTATTAATTTACAGCAAAAAATAATCTGTGTAAAGAAAAAGTTTAATGTAAATTTTGTTAATCGAATTACACTAATGATACAATTTTAGGTTTACCCATTGCAAACCTACGAAACAAAACTAATACTAATATTTACTCGAACAAGATTTTATTATTTGCATAGGTTCAAGTTAATCTCTGAGCAATAATACAAACAAAGCAAGATTAAAGTGATCTTAAAATTCATCCGAGATAAAAAGATAAGAGTGCAGAGTACAACCTAACCCGAACGCATCCTATCCTTGACCTAGATATTAATTTCATCGAATTTTACAAGGATAAAGTAATGTTAGTCCTTGGAAATAAAGCAACTGATTTGAAAACATGTATTAATCATTTTAGATTTGAATGAATTACGATTGTGAACTATTAAAAGATTTAGATAAGCAGAATTACAATTAATAAATATAAATAATTGAACAGTTCCTTAATGCATATGCATATAAGTAATTGTTAAATAAGTAATGTGTTTTGTTTTGAATTGCAAATTGGGACAGCACTCGGATGGATTCATTGATTTCGATTGCAGGTTATATTAAGAGCTGTGATACTAAGTTATGCATTAATAAATAATGAAAGTATAAATATAAATAAAAGTGAGATTGTAATAAAAAGGGAAAGGAGCTATTGATCATGAATGAATAGACTTACCTCTTCAAATGCTGCGATTGTGTTCCTGCATTGTGGCATACGCGAAACGAATGAAGATGTAATTGGGCTGTTGTAATCATCCTTCGTCTCTTCAATAAATTCCGAAACTGTGATTGAAGTGGGCATGATGAAGATGTATTTGTCAGGCCAGACGTCAAAAGTTGGATGTATTTTTTTGTGTTATTTGCACTGGATATTATCTACAACGCCGAACCTGACATGCACTTTAATAACATTATGAAGCACGAACGCCGTAAAATCGAGTGAACGCGAACGTTTTAAATTACACCAAATGTGTTATTCCCAGTTTTAATATTTTTTTCATATTTTGAATGTACCTGAACACCATCCGTTGACGACCATAATATCAATTTCGTTTCATACTAACATAATCATAACAACACACAAAAAACAAAAACTACTAGATTCCTTATTGGCACTACTGAACTGCAAACCGCCAAGTTCGAAACATTAAAATGCAATTCAATTTACACAGAATTTTCAAAATTCCATTAAATTATTTGAACCTAATTATATTTTTTATAAATATCACTTTTATTTTCACCGCAATTATTGATTAGCAACTCTGTATTATAGATAATGAAAAGAAATTTCATCGAAGCTTAAATCACCTGATATGCACCAGATGGCAGCACCTCTCAACACCAAAACTCCAGTGCCGTAGAAATTCCAGTGGCGTAGACAATGGGTGGCCAACAAAATTTCAATACTTTTTAATTAATATTAAAATTCACAACAACAGAAATGTTTTTATTTGCATAATCACCGAAATATAAACAAAGATTAACAAATTACGAGTATACACTAAAATTGAGTTAAAATTAAGCACCAAACATTATTGTATTAATAAGTATAAATAATAATATTTCATAAAATATATTTTTATATATTTATTTAGAACAAAAATTCAATATAAAAATTAATATATTTGCAATAATCATAACTACACTTTTCTTTCTTAAGATACAAATTAAATTAAATTCTTAAATAGTATTTTTATTGCTGAAAATATGTCAGTTTTAGTCGAAACAAATGAGTTTTTCTACTTTTTGCAATACACAATAACAACATCTATGTCAAAGACAATTATAATATATAATATAAAATATAATGGAAATTAGAATATTATAATTATTTAATAATTACCATTACGCCATTACTCTATTTTGAAATAAATGATTCAAAAAGTTACCTTGGGTAAGGATCGAACCCATAACCTTAGGATTAGATGTCTACTGCTCTACCAATTGAGCTATCTCAATTGGCATTTCTCTTATGTTCAATAACAACGTCAAAGTGAAAATTTGAACCATTTATTACATTATTTATATATTTACACATATACAATTGTGTGTATGTCTATGGTAGCACAATACACACGCGTGAAATATAATTGTATTGAGTGGGTTTAGACCCACTTAAAACAATTATATTACAATGCACTTAGGTACAGTTAGGGTATCTTTCTTAAGTCTAATGCTACGTGTTTACCTGAAAGTAAGTTTTGAGAGCTCTTCTCAAGTGGACACGCTTCTAAAAGTAACTACCAAAAAACGAGTGTAAACTCTCAGTAAACTAGTTGAGAAGTTCTCGCGAGTGGATATAACATACATATATTTATATCGACTTTCATTCTCAAAAGTCGAACGCGGTTTAATATTACTGCAAGTTTCCGTGATAATGTTTTGCATAATATATGAGAAAAAGTGGTCAAACAGAGAAATTATTGAATTAAGTAATATTAATGAGAAAATCTCCTATTTTATAGAACCACACATTTAAAGAATATTGAAATAGAATTTCAAGAGAATAGCACTCGGCAGTAACTGTCGCTAGTTTTTCTCAAGTAGACACCTATCATAAGATTAGTAAGTAAGTATTTATTAGTCAACAAAATACAAAGAAATGACAAGTTAAAAGTATTAAGATTAACTACCGAAGAGCGCCTGTAAACTAACCAAAAGTTTCTCGCGTATGGACACTCTACAAATATTTATGCCAACGGTCACTTTCAAAAGTAGAATGCATTTCAATATTGAGCGAGTTTCCATGATAATGTTTTGCTTAAATATGAGAGAAAATGGTCAAACAAAGAAATTATTGAATTAATTAGTACTAATTGTTGCCTAGCGGTCTAAACTCGATCATAATTCAATAAATTTTTAAGATTGAAGCATATTGAGTGTTTTTTGACAACCTAACCTATCCTAATTATTTTTTGTGATAGGAGGAAATGTCAATGCACGTCTATTCACATGACAGTGTTGGTTTAGCACCCACTAAAACCAACTTTCTTAACCACATGAGCTTTAGAAATTTTACCATCACGGTATTATTTCTCTAGGACTATATACTGGACCTAATATTTTATATCTTTCCGCATTCGAGAGATGGATTCCTGTTGCTATACATTTCTAGTTTGAATCACTCTATAGCATATTATGTTGTCTGGCGTGATATTGGTTTTAATCATTTCTTCCCGTTATTGGTGCCGCCGGTTACAGCTCAGCACAGTATGCTCTGCGGTGTCCGTTTTGAGGTTTATCTTTCTTTAGTTTGAATCTAAAGCGGTAGCTGAAAAAGTCCCGTTAGGTTATGTAGTATTCCGTATGGTCGTGGTTCTTGCCTATCTATGACGCTATATTCGGTATGAAACGCATTGTCTAACTGCCCATGTAGCTGTTCATAATCCATTTTTCCTGCCATTTTCCGATGGTCTTCTCTTTGGCCTTTCTTTTTGATAACTGGACTAGATTGACATACGTTCTTTCTTCTGTCAGTAGATGCAAATGGACCATATCTGTAATTACCAATAGCGCTTTCTTAAAGGTGGTTCTATAGGCTCTATCTACTTTTATAGTCACTTTCTTTGTGTCCTTGTTAGGACGTCTCTGTACTTTTTAAACATGGTTCAGTCGTTTTATACCGGTGCTCCGTATAGTACTATAAAGTTGCCCACGCTACACAGTACTTTTCTTTTGTCTTGTCAAAGATCACTAATGTTTGGCATAAGCCTCGTGAGCACGTAACCTTACCTTACTCAACTTAATCTAATGTAACCCATACATTTTATCATTCTGCACTTCTTCTTTATATAAACTTTAGCTATGACAAATCTTACACTCCTCCGTTTGCCCAATGTGCTTTAAAAAGGGTATAAAGTTTCTTTTTCGTATATTAATATATAGATTTATGAAAAATACTTCTATTTTATGGAACTACATATTTAAGGAATATTAAAATAGAAATGCAAGAGAATAGTTCTAGGCAGTAAGTCTTAAAAGTTACTCTCAAAAGATCCTCTTAAGTAGACAAGCCAAGAATTGGTTGCGTATGGACACTACAAATATTTATGTAGTCATTCTCAAAAGTCAAACGCAATTTGATATTACTGAAAATTATCTGCGAGTTTCCTTGATAATGTTTTAATATAGTTTTTGGCAGTAACTCTCAAAGGTTTTTCTCAAGTAGACAGCTATCATAAGTGTATAAATTAGCCGATTAATCAATTTAATGTAATATACAGGTAGAATTGAAACGTATTTGATCATAGGACCATAATGTGAGTTAACTATAAATGTCATTTTTTATAGAAAAATTTTAAGACCAGTTTACCTCTGATGCAGATAGAATATCAAACAAGAAAAATAAACATCACATAAGAAATAAAAGAAATTCTATGCAGAACCAAACTAAGGGCTAAGACCTTGTTTGAATATGCAGAGTCCGCTCAACAAAAATTGTAAGCATGTGAACATTAAGAGTAACAACAAGCACATAGACGTGCAAGCCTGATTTAAACGGTACAAAAATATATATTCGCTGATTTTTTTCGCTGCTTAAGCGCATGTTTACATGTTCAGCGGTGTAATTTTGCCAGTTGAGCAAGACCAGAGTATGCGCGTTAAAATTTTAGCAAGCAATAACAGTCGGCTAACTCCCAGGCAGCAAAGATTATATTTACGTTATTTTTGTGTGAAAGTTTGCGTCATTATGACCTAAAACATGACATAAATATGACGACAAAACGATAAAAATATGGCAGGGACTAAAGACGTCATAGAATCGTGAAATTGACGTAATTTAATGATGTGAAAAAGACGTCAGTTATTGACGTACAACAGACATGCTAGTATCTTTTTAATAAACTTTTATTAGTACTTGAATGGGTAGTGGGCTGGCGATAGGACAATACGTTGTTTATTATTTAAAATATTACAATTATTTTAGCGTACGTTTCAAAATTCTGCCCTCTTTCTCAGCTGGCAGGCAGAAGAACAAAACGTACGCTAAAATAAATGTAATTTTACAAATAACAAACAACCGATTGTTCTATCGGCAGCTCATTACCCATTCTGATATCTAGAAGGGCGTTACATTTAATACTCTTATCAATACTTTCAACCAATAAAACGTTTATTATTATTAATTACCAATAATTATAGACGCTTTATTAGATGAAGTATATTATGAGTTATTTTGCTGCTGCATAATGATAAATATTCATGCCGCCATTTTTTTAAACTAATTTTACTTAAGACTCACTGAATATCCAAAATTATTTCATCTTAAATTAATTTTTTGGCTTACTACTGATAACAATAGCGATATTGCTATTATTACCATCCTTAAACTGATTGTGTTGTGGCGTGTGCATAGTAACGGCAGAGGTTAATATGAGCGCGTAGTATGTGATAATTTGACATAAAACGTACAACAACATAATGTCGAAAATATAACGTTTTCAAAATGACAAAAAATACGTTATTATGACGTCAAAAATGAAACGTCATTTCTTTGACTAAAAATGACGTTTATTGGTCATCTGATGTTATATTCACAAATATATGTAAAAAATGACGTAAATATGACATGACTCTGCTGGCTGGGCTAGTTTGTAGGTGCTTTTATTACTTTGCGCTTTTGCTTGCCTTACTTTAATTATGACAGAAGAATGATAGAATGCTTAACACGTTTACACCGACGCGTTTTGTTCTACCGGCAGCGTTTTTAAGCAATGCGATAATCGGAAAACATTTTTTGCGGGCACCTATGACTGTTATCATTATCATAGCAAAACTGTAAATCGTTGTCGTTCTTTCAGTAATGTTCTTTTTAGACCCGTCTAAATTTTAGTAGAGGTGTAACCCTATAGAAATCCATGTACCACCGGTGGTACAAACATGCGTAAACGTGTTAGATTATTTAATTAGCAAGGACTACGGCCTGAAAATGAACAACCAAAAATTGAAGTTATTATAGTCTCTAAAACAACAGTTGTGGCGATTCTAGTGATAAACAACAGCAGAATCAAAACGATGAGCTTTTATAAATACATGGATCAAATCTAGAGTTTTGAGCTATGGGTGTACCGTCATATACATATTAAAAATAGCATAAACAGAAGAAAAGTAAAAGTAGCTGTCTTAATCCAGATGAATAAATACACAGAACTTATTAAAACAAACAAAAAAAACAAAAAAACTGCAATATCTGAGCCATGTTATACGGGCGGAGCAGCACAAATCTGAAGCAATTTGTATTACTCTGCCTGGGCAAAAAATGAGACTTTATGGCTCAAGAACTTTGGACAATGGTTCAAATGCTCCTATATAGAGCATTCCAAAGTAGCAATATACAAGATAAAGATTGCTATTGTGATAACAAACCTCCCTTAAAAGAAATAGATGTATATATTAAATTATAATTTAAAATATTGCTAAATAAAAATAGTGACTTTTAGTACTTTTAATAACTTATCCATTGATGGTGTGTCGATTGGTTAATATTACTTTTTTGGTTAATTTTTGTTATTAATATCAAATCAAAAATACATATCTAATTTGTTCTGCAAGTCTATAGACTTTAAATTGTATATAATTATTAATTTTTTTATGATTAATAATTATTGTTAAAAATATTAGCATTTTGAACATTTGCAAGATACGCCACTGGCAGTACCAATGGAGATGTATATTGGGTTGCCTAGTTTAAACCCTACAAAAACAAAAATTAATGGATTTTGTTGAGCTGCCTGTGCTGTTACACTGCCGATCTTAATTATTGTTTTTAGTCTATATTAAAGTGTTTCAATAATTAACATTCTTTATACTAACTGAGAGAGTAAGTAATTTCATATTTACAATAATCGGTATTACTTAAATGAATTGATAATTTGAAAAAGTCCCAGTATGACGCGTAATAAAATTATGTTTTAATTCCAACTACTCATGTATTTGGTTTTGTGTTTAATATTACGTATTAAACTTATTGAAATATCATAGAAAAGCGTATATTATAATCTATTTACTAGTATTATATAGTATATACACCACCATGAAAAGAAATAGTTTAAAACTTAAAAAAGAAAGTGTGATTTTCATCAGAGATGTCGCTGCGCTGTAATTCTTTTTACTATAAATAACAGTAAATAATAAAAATAGTCTTAAAATAAACTGAGTTTTTAATTATTTTGTGTGGAAATAGAAATTTTGAAGTGATTTTTAAAAGCACGTGATGAAATGTACAAGTGAGTCGGAATTTTGAGTGAAGTGAGACAACAAATATGTCTGATGTTCTGAAGGGTGCGGTGTAGTTTCTCAGTGTTTTAATTACCAATAAATTAATAATATATTTTTGGATTGCAGATATAAGTACAGTTTGGATGCGTTTGTTTGATCACAAGAGTTTTTTGAACGGCGAAATACAGTTCATTCTCAGGGAATTTGAAGTAAGTGAATTTTATAGGTTAGTCAATAGAAATAATAAATATTATTGTGAATAATGCAAATTAAACATTTATCAGCCATCAATTACATACTGAAACATGCTTAGCATAACCGATTAACCAATAATTACGTTACATATATCATTTTATAAGTGCAATGATTCGACAGCTCCTGATCATGTGATTCATTTTACTCTCGATATTTATCTAACATGTTTACCAAGTTATCTTTGGTTTGCGCGCTGTTACTATTTCTGCTTTACTCATAATAAATCGGGCAACATAACCAATTCATAAAATAAATTATATAAAGAATATGTACACACAAGTGCGCTCCACACATTGCAAAGTGAGTGCATCCCTGCACTTGCAGAAAGTGCAGAAGATTACCACTTTTTGCTTCTGCAACAAAAGTGTTAAAACGTGCATTTTTTATTAACTGCGGCTTATAACATTTGAGTAATATCCTTAAAGTATTTTTAGTCGAGAACCAATAAAACACCAAAACAAATATGAACGTTATATCGAAATTTTGCTTTTGCTCGACTTGACTGGCTTAAAAAATGCAGATATAAACATACGAGATTGAATTTATACCAACTTAAATTTTAATTCATTAAATATTTTATTATTTTTACTTATTCTTTCTACTTTTTTTAACATGATTTTTTTGTCTGTTTGGTTTATTCTGTGTTTATTCTGTTTAATTCATCCATTTTTGATTATCTTGATTCACGTTTATGTTAGGTTAGTTAGGTTATTTTTATATGTAAATATCTATTCTATGGCTCTTGCGGAATTAACGATTATGTGTAAGGTTCACGTGACTGCTTGCAGCGCTACCGCGTATATTGTTTGCGTAGGCTACCCTGTGGGTGTGTGCGTGCATACAGTTCAACTTTTATTTTGCGTGCATTGTCAAAAATGGAGGCAAGAGAATCACAATCGGAACGCACTAATCGTGAGCGTCTGTACATTCACACACACAAACGTATATTATTATTATAAAGTTAGGAGCTCTGCCGGCTCTGTGTCACAGACTGATCTTTAATCAGTCGTATGTGTTGAGTGAATGTGAAATTTAACAAAATTTTTCTTTTGTGGTCTTTCGTTGTTTTTTGTGGGTATTCGTGAGATGGTCATTAGTGGGTTTTTTTGGTCGTTTGTTATCTTTTGCGGTATTTTGAGGTATTTCGTGGTCTTTGATTATTTTTTGGTGGTCTTTCGCGAACTATAGTAATCTTTCGTGGTCTTTTGTGCTCTTTAATGGTGTTTAATGATCTTTTATGGTCTTTTGTGCTCAATTGTGGTCTTTTGTGGTTTTTTGTGATTGTTTGTGGTATTTCGTGATCTTTTGTCTTATTTTGTTATCTTTGGTTTTCTTTAGTGACCTTTTGTGGTTTTTTTTTAACTTCAGTAGTCTATAGTGGTCCTTGTGGTATGTTTTGATTATTTTGTTAGATGCAGTAGTTGGGTGGGCGGGTGGGTAATGATATTAACTGCTTCAGATAATGTATTTTTGTAACTCAGCTATTTTGCAATCGAAAGAATGGACATTCTACCAATCTGAAATGTTCATACAATTCTTAAAATCACCCAAGAAAGATTTCAATCTCATAATGATGCAATAGTTCGGCAGGTCGATTATCTCTAATATTTTGTACTTGTAACCCACCCAATGGCCCAGGTTACAAGAAAATTGGACATTCAATGAACCAAAGATATTCATACAATTCTAATAATCAAAGGAGAAAAGTTTATTATCATTAAACCTATAATTTAATAATGCAATAGTTGGGCGGGTTGCTTAAGATGGTAATAAGTACTGGTCTATATTATAGATTTTCGTATCACACCTGCTCGAACATTCATACAATTCTAATCACAAAAGAAAAGTTTAAATTTTAATCTCTTAATGATGCAATAGTCGGGCGATGGATCATAATAGGATTGATTAATTACTGCTTCAGAATATGCAATCGAAAGATTTGAGACCATCTTAAAATCACTCAAGAAATGTTGCAATCTTCTTATGTTGCAATAGTTGGGTGGGTGGGTTAATCACTATGGTAATAATTACTGGTTTGGATTAAGTATGTTTGTAACCCATATACTCGCCCAACTATTATGTATTCATAAAATTCTAAATCTAAAATGTTCGTACAATTCTAATAATCATTCAAGATAGGTTTAAAAACTAATCTTTTGATGATACAATAGTCGGGCGGGTAGGTGGAACATTATAGTATTAAGTAATACTTTCGATTAAGTATTTTTGTAATTCATCTTCTCCCAGCTGTTTTATAATCGAAAGATTGAACATTCAATTCATCTGAGATTTTCAAAGAATTCTTAAAATCCTCCAAGAATGCATTCAATCTTTTAATGATGCAATATTTGGGCGGGTGGACTAATCACCATTGTAATAATTACTGGTTAGTATTATCTAGTTTTGTAACCCATCTCAACTCAACCTTGCCCAGCTATTATGTACAGTGAAGTCTCTAGTCGTGGATAACTCCTATAAAGGAACAGTTTAGAATGCACCGGCAGACATCCATATATTTATCTACTGTCTTTTAAGGGGACGCCTCCAATAAGCGGACAAAATCAGTTGCACCGTCAGTGTCCGCTTAACAGAGATTTCACTGTAATAAAAAAATTGACATTCAACTGACTGAATCACCTCACGATGATGTAATCGTTGGGTGGGTGTGTGGGTAATTACAATATTAACTACTGCTTCAAATTAGGTATGTAGTTTTGTAACCCGCCCAGCTATTTTGCAATCGAAAGATTGGATATTCAACTCAGCTCAGATGTTTATACGATTCTTAAAATCACCCAAGAAAGGTTTTAATCTACTATTGATGCATTAGTTGTGCGAGTGAGTTAGTCACTATGATAATAATTACTGGTTCAGATTATGTATTTTTGTAACATACTCACTCTCCCAACTATTGCGTAATCAAAAAATTGAACGTTCAACTGACCTAAAGCATACAATTCTAATAATCACTAAAGAAAGCTTTTAAAAACAATATCTTTAAGATGCTATAGTCGGGCAATGGTATTAACTACTGCTTTAGATTAAGTATTTTTGTAACTTGCACTACCCATTCATACCATTCTAATAATCACGAAAGAAAGGTTTGTAAT
>JARJEC010061338.1:20000-31250 GCA_030264575.1 Tachinus sp. AB-2021 | reverse complement strand
ATTTGTCCATTTGTGAAATATTATTAAAAACTAATTTTTAATAATTTAATTCTTTAAAGTTCACAAGATTCTAAAAAATAAAAATATCATTCTTATAAATATTAATCCCATCAGGATTTTTTTCTGGAGACCACTACTGTAAAATGGAATTTTGTTAGATGGTAATAAAACGTGCAAATGCGGACATCGTGTTTACTGACAAATCCACGTTTCTGTTATTGGTTTATTGAAGATGAATCTAGGCAATTAACTTTAAACACACAGTATCCTAAATAACTAAATATTCGGGCCGGCATTTATTAGAATAATATTATTGGACCTTTTTTATCAAAGAAAATTTCAGGGTAGGAACTTATTTCAATCTTCTTCAAAATTAAATTGTGCTTTTACTAAGGAATCTAACCAAACATTTTGACAGTGTTTGGTTCCAACTAGGTGGCTATCCTGCTCATAACTTTAGAATAGTAATGAACTATTTAGGTTACATATTTCCACAAAGAATTATATCGAGGTTCAATTTGCTGGCCAGCGAGATTGCGACACTTAGCACATAATAATTTTTTCATATACGTTAAATAAATTTTATACAAACATAAAAATGAAAAGCTCATCACAATGTATATATTGCAAAAAGTTGGTAAATATATAATTAAAAAGTTTAAAATGATCTGTAGTTGCGATTCGAATATTTTTAACTAATAATTGTACAGTGTAATATGGAATAGTACATTAAAATATAAGTGACAGAAGGCACCTTATTCTGTCACGAGTTGCATATTTAACGAAGCGATAAGTAGCTGAGTTGCCTTCTGACATGTGTGTTTTATACTATTTTCTGTGTTTTAATTTATTAGTTTACATATTTAATTAAAAACATCATATTTAGTACATGCTATTAACAATTTATATTAATTTGCAAAATTGACTTTTAAATTTAAATGACAATCAATAAACCACTATCAGAATTATTACAATTTTTGTTCATTTTGTTTGATTACGACCAATTTATGAACATAAATTGGTAAATAATGATATTTTAAATACAATTTGAATTTAGAAATTATAGTTTTTATAATTTATACGTTCCAGCTAGTTTACCAACTGTATAAAGTCAGTATAAGTTATAAATTGTTTTTTAATTAATATATTTTTTACAGCGCCGTTGGTTGTAATTCCAAACAACTAAAAACAATTTGATAACGAAGCCTCTTCTCAAATTAAAATCTGTGCAACAAATTGACATTCTAGATATCAAAAAACAGAATATAATAACTGACATAGTCAGCCCAGTTCACTAACAAAATTTTAAATAAATTTTGATCATAAGAATGTCGAGTATTATTACCTGACAATAATTACGGTAATACCATAATGGTAACAAATATTGCACAAGAGTAATGCGAAATGGATACAACTGTTGCTCGTAAAATGTTTGCTATACATTTGCACAGAAAACAAATAATCTTTTAGTGAAAATATTAGTAGATAATTAGATATTTCTTATAAAATGATGACGGCCAGCGTGTTGTTGCGTCAACTCAAAATGCTATAATGTTTTAATAAAAAAAACTATTCTTTTCCTCCACATTCACGTGGAGAATGTTTTTATCAAGGTTCCTCTAAATCTTATTATTTTGAAGATCAGCTTATTCGGAGAAATTGACTATTTGCTCTTTGAAATTAAATATTTGCTAAAGGGTAAAGTGATTTATTTTTTTGGATAACGAAGGACAATAAACAATTAAAGACGTTATTAACAAAATAATTAGAACAAAGTCAACAAATTTGTCAATATTTCATATCCATCTAATGCCTGTTTGTTATTGTTTCTAGAATAAGATTTCCTATTTTTTTTATTAATAAAATTGTTTATTACCATCATTATTTGCATCGTTGGAAAATCTAAACATAATCTATTTTTCTACATAATTTCCATCCTTTTATAAGCATTTTGTTAAGATTCTTCCAACTTTTGTATCTTTATATCGTAGACCTTCGCCGTCAACCCGAGAAAGTAATTTACCTACACCTTGACTTCATCGTCGGTCTAGATGCGTTGGCAACCCAAGTATTGCTTCAATTTTAAAAACAAGTGGTATTTACTTAGAAGGTTGTGGAAGTCCAGTCATATCTCTTCAGTAGATTCTGCGTTTGCTAAAACATGTAGAATCGAGAAACAACTTTGCTCCGTTTTCAATTATAAATTTTACACAACTGGCGGCGGTGAATATTACAGGTTGAATCTTTTTTACCTTAAAAAACGAATAAATTGCGCAAATGTTACATCTGGCGGTAAAGGCTTGGGATATTTAATTGCAAATGGCTGTCCGGCTAATACTGTGGCGGCGTAGCTTGACAGCGTTGGTGGAGTTGAAAAGTTTGAAAGTTACTGTGCACGCAGTGTTGCCGATTACCACATACTGCTTCTCCTGTCTAAGTATCATGTTGAGAATTTTATTTTTGAGATAACCCTCGTATTAATCAAATTTATCAAATATTGTACAGTTTATTTAAATATGGCATTCCATTGACTGATATTATAATACCATCTAATAGAATGCCATGAGTCAATAAACTGTACAAGTTTTGATATAATAAATTGCATTGTGTCATAACATAACTAGAGTAATAATTATACTTATCAATAGTATGTGGATAAGTCATTACTTATAAGTTTATATATAAATATAATTTGTTGTTAAATCAAAAGTTTGCGATTGTTTCATTCTGCATAAGAGATCATCAGTGCACCTTTGTGATTTCTGCATCGCATTGAAAGAAAATGAACCGTCAACGGTTTAGTTCCACCGCAAGTAATAGTCAAAGTAAGTGGTTGTTTTTTGCAAGAAGGGCACACTACCATTGAATTTGACGTCATAATTTGCTGTATTTAATTCATATTTTTCCAATTGATTATTAAATTGTTTTAGTTTAAAAAAAATGCAAACTAAGTAGTCAGTACATAATTTTTGGTTATATGTAAAATAATGTATATTTAATATTTATTGTGGTTCTACCACCGCGGCAATAAATCAGGTTTATATCATTCGAAAAACTCACTGTGTGTAAATATTTATGCGGACCTATCAATTTCTCTTAAGACGATCCAAAGTGAACTTAACGCCCCGTATAAAATGGCAATAAATTCGCGGATTACCGATTGGCAGACGAGACGAAACCGAGTTTTATCCGTTAAAATATCCGCTGACAAGAAGAGAATAGCAATAATTCATTTCCTGTCTCGTATCCAAGTGCATTCCACACAAAACGCATTATAATACACACCGTAGCACCTTACTAGTATTTTTTTATTTCTTTGGTGAAAATCGATTCAAATAAATCAATAGGAGGGATATTTGTCAGGATGTCCATAACTCAGCGCATTACGCCGGATAAATAAATTTCGTGGCGCACTCCTAAAGAGCGATCCCAGTCACAATACTGATAAATTATCGTTGGGAGATTATGGCCCCAATTCGGAATTCATGCTTTCAAAACTGGAAAAATGGATGGGCATTTAGGAAACGATATGCGGACGGAATTGAATTATGGTTTCACATAATTCAATCGAATATTTTTGACCAGATAAAACGCAGGTAGTTATTAAATGTTTATTTAAAAAAATTCATAAATAAATCTTGTAATTGTTTATAAATAAATCTTGTTTAAAATAATTTCGGTTTCAAAATTTCTGATGTCTCACAAGCTTCAATACTCATGTCCTTGGATAAGAACAAAAACAATTAATTCTGTTTTGCTAACTTATTTTTTCAAACAGGTAATAAAATACAAAAAAATGTCTAAAAGAAAATAATTTATTTATACCCTTTCTTTGAAACTTCAAAAAGTATCAAACAGATTTCTAAATTTTTATAAAACATAAAATTAGAAAATTGAAAAGAAAAAATTAACGAAATAAAATTGGACATACAATTTTTAAAAAATTTCAACTTTTGAACGTTTCAAAATAAAAACTAACTGATTTATTTTTAATTTAAAAATGTTTCTTAAAATTGAAATTAAGAAATACCCAAAAACGTATATTTTAGGTCATCTTTCTTTAGCTTGAAAATTACAAAAAATTATAATTTCTGTTAAATAATTTAATTTTGTAAGCATTTTTTTGTTTTTTTTTTTAATAATAATAAAAATAATCTGATAATTTTATTTGTTTTGTCGTATTTTGTACATATTAAGTACAATTTTACTTATATTTTTTATTTAATTTTTAAAACAGCAAATATATCAAATATAATATAAAATAATAAATGTAGTAAATAAATAACTACATATATTACATATTCGAAAGAAAAAATTAAATTTGTTATATTTATTGATATTTTTTTCGAAAAACAAACTTTTTATGTACAAAAATCAAATAATTTCTTAAAAATAATTGTTTTTGAAAATTAGAAAACACAAATAAAATTTATAAAAGCTAGAATAATAAAAATAGTTTTTAGCGTGAAAATAACAAACAACCAAAATTAAAACTAAATCCAAAAATGTTGTTATGAGACATTACACGTAAAATTAGAAAAAAATCAATTTCGGCAGAAATGAATAAATTAAGATAAAAGTTTTATGCTTGACTTTAGAAATAAAATGTGGTCCAGAATTTAAAAATACGAACACATATTTTTGACGTTTCTATTTGATTTAAATCTTGTTTTTTGTATGAAACAAAAATATAAAAATGATTTAATGTTATGTATTATATTATTTTGGCGAATAAAAATAAAATGTCTTTAATAGAAAAATCAATTAAACAAGTGATATTTATACTTTCTTGCTTTAATTTTTATCTTTTTCAAATATATTTTAATGTTTCTGCTGTTAAATAATAAATTAATGAAAAATAATTTATGGAAAAAATAGAATGAGAATTTTTTTAAAATTTTGTTAAAATAAAAATTTTGTTTGAATACAATAAAAAGAAAAAAAGGATTTTTTTGTTTTTTATTTTTTTTAAATAAATAAAATGTGTCATAGATTTCAGATTTCAAAAAAATTGTAAAAAAATAGAAAAGAGAAAAACAATTGTCCACGTTTTGAAAAAATAAAATATTTTATTTAATATAAAAAATCAGGGTTACAAAGTTATTTCAGTTTATAAAATAAAAAAAATATTTTTTAATAATTGAAAAAGTAAAAAAATGACAAACTTGTCGTTTTCAAAGTTACAATGTTTGGGAAAAGAATCAGAAAGAAAAACAATTTCTTTTATAAAAAAAACAATGTGAAGAAAACACAAAAAATAAATTCTATTAAAACGAATTAAAAAAATAAACAAATTTATAAATAAAGTTGTTTGTCTATTTTTTTGTTTCGTTTTTTAATCATACATTTTAATGTTTCTGCATTTAAGAAATAAAATTTTTTTAAAAAAATATATTGTTTATGAAAAATTGCAAAAATGTGTCTATAATTTAATAAAAAAGTTTACAAATTGTTTTAATAACTTTACAGAATAAATTAAAAAAATTTAAAAAAACTTTAAAAAACTAAAATTAAATTAAATTGAAATGAAATAAAATATCAATCATGAATAATTTATTATTAATCTTTTTTAATCGATATTTTGAGATTTATTTGCCTGCTTGACATCGTGGTATTGCCAGAAGGGTTGTTCAGTGTACTAAATACAATTGTAAGGCTTTATAATCTTTCTAGATGAAGGGCGTACAACTGCTCACCCTGACCTTTTATAAAATAAAATATGTTTGGTATGGTTATTATTATTTGAAGAAAAATCATTATGGCATGTGTTGTATATCATATGCAAAGTAGAATATGCAACATAAGCTAAATGCGACTACACAATGGCTGAGAAATCAAAATGGTATAGAACGCAATTGCTTGGAGGTCACTCTGTATACTATTTTTGTTATTATCTAAAATGATAGTACATCTTCGAGATATTTCTTTTTTATTTTCATTCTCCCGTGGTACTAAACTATTATTTCATGATCTTATGTATACATTTTGAATTCATTATTTTTTGACAAATAATTGTAAAACTTTTCAGATTTTTATTGGTAATTATAAGCAAATCGTTAGATCACATGTTTGCAAGAATGCTATTAGACTAATCTGTATTGAAGTTGAACTTAATGCATGGCCGTTGAGGGGCAAAAAATCTTTCCCATAAAATGGTCCTTTGCGATTGCAAATGGGACAATCAATTTATTTTTGTTGTAATCACCAGATGGTGGCGGTTAATGAAAGCAGTACATTATAGTCGCTGATGCGGATGGGCGTAATTAACGCCTATAACAAAAGTGTCGGTGCCATTAGCGTTAATTTCTGGATATCTGGCTCCAGGTCCGTGCAGGGGTGGGTATACAAATGGGCATCGTTTACGGCGAATGTACCCAATCGGCCTAAGTGACATATGTATCGTAATCTGCATATGCGGACTATGTTAATGGGCGAGCTAATTGTGGACAGTTGGCAGCACTACATCACACTATGTCACGTGACCGTATCGCCTGTCAGGTCCCTATTGACATGTATATTAGTTGTTTGATACAGATGTATGTGAATGATTCACGGTGTAAACACACACAGACACATACATACACACACGCATACGTGTGCGATTCGATTGTGTTGGGGCAATGTGGCAGGACTGGCAGGAATACGTCCTGCTATCATCCTGGAAATATGCTAATAATACCTGTAATTTATTGCGTAGCACGCGTCAATATCGAACGCCGATTGTATACACAGCAGGAGGGTTTATTTGTTGCCGTTTGACGTTCGTCGGAGCGTCCGTAAATCATCATTCTTCACAATGGCTATAAATTCCGGCCTGACGGATTGCACCGAACACAATAAATCTCGTCGAAATCGGAAAGTTTCAATTCACCACTAACGCATATAGATTCGCAATTGTATAATTCCATCTTTGATTTATTATATTTTGTTCAATCAATTTAGTATATTAAAATTTTATATAAACTTGAAAAATGAATATTATAAAAATTTAATCCAAAATAAAAATAATCCACATGAAGAATTATAATTTATAAGATAGAGGCATGCACTGGTACTTCGGAATCTTTTGCGTACAGGTATATGCACTTGCAAACTACATCGATGAATACATATTTCTAATGACTATAGATTCTAATTAGATGAACTCCTGGACAAAATTATTGCATCGCCATTTTTAAAGTATTAAATTATTAAACATTTTATGAAGCTGGTCTAAGATATCATTTGCCACTAAAGATAAATTAACATGTTAATTAACTTCATTTTTTTGGTTGTCCTAGTGTTTTCTTTATATTTAGTGTCAGTGTAAAATGTAATGTAACTCTAATTAGCGAGAAATGAAGCCAGCGAAGTATTGAAGCCAGCAATGTGTGGCGAATTTGATAAGTGTTAGACGATTAATAATTAGTCAAATCCTTGAACGTACCAATGACCTTAAAAAAATACTGTAAAGTAGCTTTAAAAAAATAAATTATAATAAATGCTATTATAATATTATAAAAAAATAATTTACACAATTTAGCAAACCTTTCGTATAAAACTAAAACTTGTGAAAATTTAGTCAAATCAATAATGTAAGTAAATTTTATATGTTTTTCATTATGTTTATCCACTTATTCCTTTTTGTATGTATAGAATTGACAAATAAAAAATGAACGACAACAATATATTCAGATAAGAGTTAGTGGAGATTCGTGTTGCTATTTTCCCATCTGTTAAATAGCCCCATCTCAAAATACGGCAAGATAAATGGTCAGATATCAATATAAGGACGACATTCCGCCCTTTCGATACACATTCGAGTTGTTTTACAATGCGGCAGAACCCTCGGTCCTGTGGGGATCCACTGCCGGAATCAACTCGATATCCTGCGGTCATTTAAACGTCTCATATGGGATAAGGAATAAAACGGATATGGCCATAGAGAGAAAGAGAGAAAAAACCCGGAAAAAATAAAACAGGGACCACTTTGAATAACATTATTCCAATACAAATTCGACACCCTGAGGGTCAGCTTTATTTGAATTATGAAATGATCCTCTCCGGGGGACGAGGGCCAGATAAAAACAGATTTTAAAAGTCATCGGAAATTGGAATTTCTATCTGACATTAACTGGAAACGGTAGTATTGTGAGCTTTTTATGTGTGCATTTTCTCACTGATATTGGAGCGATTTTTTCCGTTATTTTTTCTCTTTTGTGTGGGGCTGTATATGGCGCGATAGAAATCGGAGCTTTAATCACCAATCTGCAGATCCATTACGCAAATTAAAAATGCGAGACGATCACTTGTCTACGTCGCTCAAGGAGATGACAAAAGGAAACGATACGCGAGGACGAGAGAACAATAAAGCGTCCTTTCGCAGAAAGAAATCTGTTCAATGCTCCAGTTTGTTTTTGTAAATAGGTCCACATTATATTGGTTAATTATGGTAATTACTATAGATACTACTGAATAAATCAAAATTTTTTATAGCAAAAATAATATCGGTAACACATTTCGGCACAAAGAAATGGAATAACGGCCTATAAATCCTGCCCAAAATCGGCTATTATTTTATTGTATATCTTTTTTTCTATTCTCAATTTTTTGTTATATGTGTGTGAAGAGCCAGTAGAAAGCAACAGACGCTCCCCAAACGGAAATAAATCAATCCTGAATAGTTTCGGAATGCAATCGACATCGCTATTCCAGAACAGACGTCTCCACTTCCCCAACAATAAATATCACCGCGCGGCGATACACTGACAGATCACCCTGAATAAAATAGAGTGGCACTAGTGGGATGGCGGGGGAGGCAAGGTTTTATTTTTATCCGTCGGATTTAACTTGCTGGAAGGACCACGCATAAACACTTTCTGAAAAATAAAACACTTCTCAATAAATTCAATGTATTTGCTAGTAGTGCAGCATCAAATTTTGACTATTCACCGGTCTTAAAATTTTTAAAAAATAAATTAAAAAATTTATTGTTCTATATTTAGTGTTTAATCGAAAGTTATTTCTAATTTTTGTTTGCCTTTTTTTCTTTTCAGATGAAAGATATGATTTTATGACTAAACTTTAATTGGTAATTGTGAATTTATTGATATTTCAATAATAATTTAATGTTTGTTTTAATTTTGAAGTGATTTTTTACAATAAAACAAAAATATTTTGTTTTTAAGAGATTCATCAGAATATTGCACTAATATAAACGATATCCACGTTTATATTAGTGCAATATTCTCAATAGTCTTAAATAATATATGTGATTTAATAGATATTATTATATTAGTTTTTGTAGTTGGAAATATTTTTGATCAATTATGACTATCGTAAACTTACATTTTTACTTAGAAGTCGAACAATAAATTAATTAAATTGGCTACCTTATTCTTTTATTAAATTAGTTCAATAAAAATCACCAAATTGTACAATATCTACGACTATAAGCCGAGCAATAAGTGCAGCCATGCGGCGCAAAGATAAAAATATCAGCTTCAGCACTAAATGAAAACACTAAACATGTTGGAAATTTTAGACCAGGTGAAAGAAATTAATTTGCAAATGCAAAAATGTTCTCAAATTATATAGTGGCATGGAGACATTCCTCTAGAAACCACAGCACAGAAAGTAAACTTTCAGAGACA
Source organism: Tachinus sp. AB-2021 (assembly GCA_030264575.1). Lineage (NCBI taxonomy): Eukaryota > Metazoa > Arthropoda > Insecta > Coleoptera > Staphylinidae > Tachinus > Tachinus sp. AB-2021. Next base: position 21,618 of record JARJEC010061338.1, on the reverse strand, counting down.
GTAAATATAAAACGTAATTAGCGATATCAAAGAGCTAAACATAAACAACATAGAATCATTTTGTCATGCTTTAGAAATCTGATGCACTTCTTAACTACGAAAACTTTTGAAATTTTTTATAAAAAAAAAAAATATTATCTATACATTTTTCCAAATCTTATTCAAATAGATTGACTTTTAATTGAATTCAATTTTGACCTCATTTAACATTACATCACAAACCCGCATAATCATGTCTTTATCTATTAACGCAACCACTGCGTACATACACCCTCAAGTATTTTTGGGTGCTAATTTTAATTTTTAAATAGTTCAAAAAAAATCCGAAGAATTCAGATTTGCTAATCTAGGATAGTTTTTATTTGGAAAATGTCTAACTAGCATATCATAATCTGATGATACACAATCAGGTAGGAAACAAGCATTAGGGTTGTTGACAAAACTTCATTGAGCAAAAACATGCCTTTTTTAATAGAAAGTAGAACACTAAATGAAGTGAATTAGGTAAAAGTTGTGGATCAGTTACACACATATTTAATTATCCACATCACCTGTTTAATCATTATTTTTGTTGATACGATCGTCTACAAATTGTTTAAATGAGTTTTCTTCTTTCCTTTAAGTTAGATTATAAATATTAATGATGCTCATCTCTGTAAAATTCATTCATCACTCATAAGTATATTAGGGAACAATCTATCAAAAGGGCATTGCAAAATAGTCAAAATTAAAGACTAGAGCGGAATAATAATAATTATAATAATAATAATAATGGCTTCCTACCATAATATTGCTCTCTTTCATAATATTCTCATTATACATTACCTTTTCGTTCCAGCTTTAACCTGGTAGGTAAAATGCTAAATTCCAACCTAACGCCCGCTCTGGTCCATCTTGTATAAGGTTTGCAGCCCTTTGCAAGCCATTTTATTGCAAGAAATACACGTAACTTGAGAAGCCGGGGTCTTGCAGTTGAGGCTGTTCCTGCTGAGACCGATGATCAGCCTCCCAGACAACCACGGAATGACACTGAACCTGATAATGCGGTTACTGACAATAGTCAGTTACCCATTGCAGCAGCACGCCCAAGGATGCGGACGAAATGACACCTGAAATAAATCAGTTTATCGTCCGCACCTACTTACTCATTACACACCTTGAAACTAATACTGAATCATTCAGTGCTGAACTACATCGTCAAGTTACTGATAGATTTCCGGATCTCAGAAATAAAATAATACAAAATGTACTAGACCGACAAAAATCAATCATATTCAACAATCTCATTACACCTGCTGAATTAGAAGCAATAAAACTCGACATTCAAATTGCTCTTGGCCAGATAGAGATTTCAGACCCTGAACCTGAACCCCTGCCTGCGGAGTATCCCCAGAATATAACCGAGTATTCATCTAATGATGGGACAAAGTCATGTTTTGAGGAGTTTCAGCTATAGTATATGGGGCTTGAACCAATTAAAAGACCTAAATTCGAAATTTTAAATACGAACTACAACACCAAAGACATAATATCATAAGTTGACCACATAATAGTTACAAAAATAAACCAACACCAACAACAAACCGCAACTAGAAATAATCCACAACCTGAGATATGT
>JARJEC010061338.1:0-15000 GCA_030264575.1 Tachinus sp. AB-2021 | reverse complement strand
TGTAGGTTATTGAAGGTATTCTTTAGTATACAAATAGACAACTTGCAAATCGATACAGTTCACGTACTGTGTGTAATAATATTCATTTACATTTCAAATATCAAATACAATTATTCCACAATTAACGACTTAACTCAAGTGTGAAAATTGGAGCAATCTATTTGCTACAGTTTCTATATATTTGTTTGTACTTTCAAGTCTGTTGTAGCCCTGATCGTCTTGTGGTTAGGTCCCTACGTTGTGGCCGTAGTAATCCAAGTTCGAATCCTGGTCATGTTTTGTAGCATTGTCACGAAACAGATCAGATATTTTTATAAAATTGCGTCCCTGTTGTTAATTATCTGTTTTTATATTTTTTAGTTATATTATATGTATAATATGGTTATTTTGATTTTTTTGTTATACCAATATTTGTTGAACATGATTTAAAATCTTTTTAAAACAAAATATAAATAGAAGATTAGATTACTATGTGGAATGAGGATTTGGATATGTTACCGATACCTCTCGTGTTGGCCGTAGTTTAATTACAACATTGATGGGTCAGTCAATGGGAAACTTAAAATTACAAAATGTATTAACAGGCCAATTTTTTAATTGTTTGCTTAAAAGTTCTCGTTTATCCCGGAACCGAAAAAAATCGCTTAAATTTCCTTGTGCGTTACAAGATAAGAGCGATTTTTTATATTTTGGCTGCTAATGGTTGGATTTTCATTTTCTTTTTTTTTTAATGTACAGAATAATATTTTAAATAACTTTTATATGAAATCTTTTGGCATAACTTTGCAAGGAAAAATGCTACAAGCCAAAAAACGGCGTTTTATAGATGGTTATTTTTTTTAATATTTCTGGTTTTCTATAATAGTTATAAAAAAATATTTCAAACAAAAGTTGTAGGACATACAATTCTTAACAAATTGTCTATAAAAAGCAATTTTATGACACACATATATATATATATATATATATATGTACACTTAAAAAAAACGAAAATGAAAATTCAATTAATAGTAGCTGAGATATAAAAAATGCCCCTAACTCGTGACTCGCAAAAAAATTTTGGAGGATTTTTGCAATTCGGGGTTAAAGAAGAACTTTTAATCAAACAATTGGCCTGCTAATAGAATTTGTAAATATAAAGTACTTTTTGAGCTACATTGACTGGCATATTAGTACCTGAAGATTTTTACGGATTCCGATGGTCTGTGTTTACTGCAAAGCTTAGAATTTGGATTTGCGTCTCATGCCTTTTGTGGTGTCCGCAGTTTCATTACAAAACATAGTTTATTACAAAGCATAGTTTTGGAATAAATTCTTACCAACAAGGTTCTTTCCAAAGTACGTATCAATCTAAGTTTTAATGTACGATTTGACCTGACCATTGTGTTTGCCTGTGGGGTATATGGTGGAATATTCAATTGTTAAAATCCATATACTTTTTCATAAGCTTTTACATAGAATATGTTAGAATTATTTTAAATTGAATGTATTCAATCAAACTAACATATTGGTTTGCTAAATTAATCAATTTAAATTGAAAATGAAATCCTATTTTGGTATTAAATGACATCAATGAGTGTTTCAAGTTATTTATCTATAAGGTGTAGGTAAAGCTTATGCAAAGGTTAGGTTAGGTTAGATTAGGTTAGGTTAGGTTAGATTGAAAATTAAATTGAAAATGAAAGCCTAATTTGGTAATAAATGACATCAATGAGTGTTTGCGGTTATTAATTTATAAAGTGTAGGTGAAGATTATGTAAAGGTTAGGTTAGGTAAGATTGAAAATTAAATTGAAAATGAAAGCCTATTTTGGTAATAAATGACATCAATGAGTGTTTCAAGTTATTAATTTAAAAGGTGTAAGTGAAGGTTAAGTAAAGGTTAGGTAAGGAGTAAAAAAAATGCCATCTTATTTGGGACTTTAATATTTCAGAAAATTGATTTAAATTTGTATTGTATATTGTAATTTAAATTTATTTTAGTATTTTTGCGAAACAAAATAAAAACTAAAATTAGTTCCAGTTATGGAACCTTGCGGCATACTAATGCGATGATCAATCGATATCGATAAATTCCTATCAAGTTCAAACATCCAATTTGTTTTGTTTGTTGAAGTAAAATTTTTATGTTGATTTGTTTTTCAAGATCAAATTTGGTGTCACGCAAATCTATCTCAATTTCACTTGAGATAAAGCAACATCACTATAAATAAATTGAATAAAACAATTGAATAAGTTTTTACCACAAAAATAGTTATCAAATCAATATATTAAAGACTTAAGTTTTGACTTCTGAAGGTCATTATCAAGACCTTTACAAGTCGAAACTTAAGTCGTTAATATATTGATTTTTCAATCAATATTTTTGTGGTAAAAACTTAGTTAATTGTTTTGTTTTATTTTATAGTGAAGTACCATCCTTATAAATAAATAAATTGGTTTAATAATTTATAACACAACCTTGGTCTTGGAGGGAGTAAGAGATTGTCTACGATCCTAGGGGTTCCAGGTTCGATAATTGTTGCCAATTCTCTAGAAATAACATGAATAATAATAGAAATGAGAAGGCATTTCATAAATTAGTTGGAACAGCTGAAGAAATTGCAGGAGATTTTTACAAAACTTAAAAAATATTATGATCGCAATTTTAAAAGAAAATATAGCAGAATTCTAAAAATTGTCGAGAAATTTTGATAATTGTTTAAGATTATTTTAAACATCTTAAACAAAATTATACAATACTGAAAAATGATGGAAATGTTTATAAAATGTTTGTGGATATTAAAATTTATGAAATATTTGTAACTTTTTTAATTGCAAAACTGTTTATTCAATAAATAACAATTATATTCAAATATCTAATAGCGATAACAAATATGGCAAAAAAATTTAATGTATTTTATATTTTAAATAATAATATTTAATGTTTATGCAAATATGACAGCACAATGCAATTATACACCAAGTGATCAAATAGAACGAAACTCTTACGATAGCCGCAGTTTCAGGTTTTAAACTAATTTATAAATAAACGTCGGACTATGCTAAATTTAATACTAAAAAAATAAATATAAATTTTAAAGTAACGCGATACGGACTGACAAAAATATTTTCCTTGGTTTGCACATGAGGTCAAAAAATTACCAAGATAAAATTAATTTAAATAGAGGTCACTTGTATTTAGTTTTCTGAGCAAATTAAATATGCATACGTTAAAAAAGACGTGCGCCATATAAAGTATCATGCGCTTTAAATTAATTACGAAGAGGAAAAAAAACGTTAAAACTGTGTGGGATGATAATTCAGTTGCGATATCAGATGTACAGAAAGACATACGAGGGAAAGAGAAAAAAATGTATATCGCATACACACACAATTTGGTCGTGACCAGCTAATAATATTATACGGAACAAAGTCTTTACAGTTTCGTGTTTTACGATGTCCATTAAAAATATCCCTGCGGTCCATCCGAATAAAATGAAACACGTGAATAAAGAAAGAAATTTAATAAATTAAAAATCGAAAATCCTGCTTCAATATTTTTTAGTAAGTAATTTTCCCAGCAGTGATTGTGAGTGTTTTCGCCGGAAGGGATCCGCCGGTTTGGGGGTGGTTCATCGTGGCATGGGGACTGACACTGACAGATATACAAATGAGACCTGATATCTTCTTCTATAGATATTCCCTATTTGAGTTATTACCGCTGTACACTTTTCAATAATGTCTAATGGATGCCATGCTTTCCCTTTGTTCTCGGCGTGACTAACTGGAAAATACTCTCTCTTTTCCACACACATCTACGTATTTTCAAACACTCCCGCAAATGCAAATGCAAACATAATAATCAGAGAAAAGTGAAAAATGACAAAATAGAAAAATTACAAAAAACTGGTATGCAAATTTTTGCATTTCAAACGATGCGCTGAGAAGATCAACAAAAAACGTAAATGGCATCATTTACTTATGGGAAATTGCATAAATGCATTTAATTAATTGCGTTAAATAATCAAAGACAACAATCAGTGGTTTCAATATGCATCCACTGACCTGATTAAATGGTTCGTGTTCTCTTCCGCTTTTCACGATGCATGCAATTTCATTTATATTATGATTGGTTTTTGAAATAATTTTATTTAAACGTAATCAAACAATACTATAAAGTTAAAATTACTAGTAATAATATTTAGAAAATTAAAACCAAACAAAAATATTAAATTAAATAAAGGAAAAATAAAAATAAACCGAATAAAAAACAAACAAATATAAAAAAATAAATGTACAGAATAAATAATACTAAAAAAGAAATAATAATGAAACCTAAAATTCAATAAATAATTGAACAAAATACAGAGCGATTTTTTAGCTCACTGACAAATGAAAACTCATGTAATTTTAATAAAAATGACTATTAGTTACGGAGTTAAAAGATTTCAAAATTTTTATTTTAACATCCCATATTAACAAGCTTAGAATTTAAATAACAAATTTCTACTTTACTGATAAGTATAAAATAACAACAATACTTACCCATAATTACAACAAATGCTCAAAATGCCCAATCTTGCTTGCTTGAATACATGTTTCACAATGAACCATTAAAGGGTTTTTAACAGAATTAATAAAATTCGGATGTTCCCTCATTTTGCTGTCCATTGTATATTCTGCCCAACAACTGCTCTAGTATGATGATTTCTTCTTGGTACATCAGTTGTTTCATGTCGTTCTCCCGATACGTAGAAATTCTTTGGTGGAAGATCAAGTGCGATTGCATTGTAGATGCTCAACTTAATCCGCACATATTTGAAATACAGACTTGTATGACCTAAAATAAAAATTTTAAAAATAAATTAAAATATAGACTAAACACTAAATAAAAGCTTTTAAAATTATTGAAAATAAAAAAAAATTAAGTAAAATAAAGAAAATAAAATACAATTAATATAATTAGAGTTAAACAAACAAATTTAAAAATATCTATAAAATATGCGCACACACGCACGCGCACACGCACACGCAAACGCACAGGCACACAATAATGAAACAATGAATGTAAACAATTATTTTTAACAAAAAATAAAAATGGTTTTGATTTTTATTTTTGTCTTTCTCTTTTATGTCATCGTGTTCTCTCTTGCACGCTTTTTGTCTATGTTTACTAGCTTTACTAACTACAAATTGGGACTAATCAATTCCAAATTGAGAATAATCAATTTTAAATTGGGACTAATCAGTTTCAAATTGGGACTAACCAATTTTAAATTGTGACTAAACAATGTGAAATTGGGACTAAACAATTTCAAATTGCGAATAATCAATTTCAAATTGAGAGTAAATAATTTCAAATTGGCACTAATCAATTTCAAATTGGAACTAATCAATTTTAACTTGCGAATTATCAATTTGAGAACTATTGTTTTTATTTCATATGGTGATATTGATCATATTTGCAACAATATAATACATTAACTTAAATTAACTTATACAACACGAATAATGTAAACAATTTATTTGCAATTTAAATCAAGTTAAAGTTAAAATTTAGAATATTGTAATTATTAAATAATTACCACTTAATGTTAAAATAAATGAATCAACATGAACTAATGTGGCGGTCATTATTTAAATAATAAATAAGTAAAGAGCCGTTCACTCTATTATGAATTTATTCTGAAGCAATTTATTGAATCAGAAATTAAATATCTTACTAAATAATGTTGAAAAATATATTTAATTCAAAGATCAAACACATTATTAAAAACAATTAAAACTTGCAAAGTGATAACGGCACTTACTCCATGACATTTATGTATCATTTCTAAGTAATTCTGAGTAGATTGTATTGGGATATTTTGTCATTTATATGTTACATTGAATCCACAAATCTGAGTCATACATTTTGACCAAACAGAATACATAATTCCCAATTTGAATTTGATTATTTCTAATTTGAAATTGATTATTCCCAATTTGAAATTGATTATTCAGCAATTACATCTAGTGTTTCCTGCAATACCATTTTAAATGCTTGCTCTTGTAGCTCCTCTTATTTTTAGCAGTTAACTTCTACCCGCAATTGTTGTTAGTCAAGGCCCCTCGCATGCTTTGTTTAGTATGAGCCTACTAACAATTATTTTATTTTGATGCCTCTCTTACGGTTTATTTGTTCCACAGAACTTATTTGTTCCATTTCTTTTCTTCCAGAGTAAATTCGAGGTATTTAATTTTCTTCCTTATGATTATTATTTGGTTTGCTATCTGTATTTTTCTAGTTCTCATATTAGACCGCGTTGGCGATAGCAATACCACCGTGTTTCTTTATTTCTCATCCATCTCTTGATCATTTTAATTGTCAACTTTCTATTAGTACTTCTATGTTTTGTTCATATCAGCGCCGATTATAATTGCGGCATTTGGAGGCCGCAATTATTAACCCTTTCGGCCAATTGCATCCTGAGTAGCTCATTATAATCTTAATTCAATAGTTTTGCTTCTTGTGCAGAACTCAGTAGTCTTCTAATCTTCATATTTTTTTCAATTCTGTGTCTACCTTCTACCTTCCAGATTGTTTTAATGGTTTTTTTTGTTAGTTCTCTTTACTTTGCCGCTTCTACAACTGCTTTTTCTAGTATGCCATTGAAAGCATTTTTTTGTCTACCAGTCTGCCGTTATAACAGAAAGAACTGTATCTGCGAAATCATAGTTTGGAGAAAATGCCGCAAACGCATTATGCTTTTGTATTTAAATAAATCATTTTTATAAAACCGTATGTGCATTTTAAGCCATTTATAATAACAATAAATGTTTTTTCAAATTTATTCTGATTCACTATACACAAATTACCTAAAATCTGATAGTAACTCAAAAAATGGAAAAAATGTAAATGCGGATCTTTTTGATACGACTATTATGACTCAATGTTGCCTTTATTTGTGTGGGTTACAGTTTGACTTTTTTGCTATGGCCTTTACCTTTTTCATGTTTTTTTCTTTTCTCTCTTAATTTTTTTAAAATTTGGGTTTCTTCAAGGTCCATGTTAATGAATAAATTTACTTTTCTTCGTTTTATCAATAACTTGTAATTATTTATAACAACGTGACACACGACTATTTTGACGACAATACACCAAGTAATGTAAATAAAACAGTATTTGTTAAATTTGCTGACAGAAACGATTTTTCTTTTTTTCAGAAAGTTATTACGCACTTGCACCCCCAAATATCATTTTTTTGTTTTGAAATTTTTATACAAAATTAATTAGTTTTTTTATATTACGGAGAACAGCGCAAAATAAAACCATAAAATGAATTTATAGAATAGTTTCATTTCTTCTAAAATTGACTTTAAAGGCACTTTTTTTCTTTTTTGTTATGAAGCCATATTAAACTTTTTATTCTTTTTGTTATGAAGCCATATAAAACGCCTTTAATCGTTTTTCTTTCACTATAGCAACTAAAATATCACGTTTAGGTTTCTGAATTTAGATAGATCTTAATAAAAAGTATCAATAAAAACTACAAAGAAAAATAACATAGGTCCATACTTTATTAACGGTACCCTCAACTGGGTCCAAAAAGCACGCTTTTGTAGTTTTTCTTTAGAAAGTCGTTTTGTTTAATAGAACCTTATAGTGGCAACTGTGACTATTTGATAGAAAATATTTTTTATGAATCTAATGACTTAACATTATAAAATAAATAATTGTAAATAATTGAGTAACATATAAACTTTAATTCCCAATACGTTTGATCATGAAACCTTACATATATCAATATAGCAACACAAAAACATACTCTAAGTAATTTAAAAAAATCACCAAATTATTCATGCTGTAATAATGTAACCTAACCCAACAAAATAAGTATCCAACTAAAATTAAGTCAATTAATCAATATATATATATATATATATATATATATATATATATATATATATATATATTTAAATAACCAACAAAAATTAGCCTTAATTTATTAAACGGTAGCCAGTTATCTGTTTATCGCCACTCAATAATCGTTATATATAAATTTAGCGCGTTATTTGATGTTGTAATGTTGGTTCCCTTACCAGCAAATTATACTTCAATCATAAACAAAAGCATGCGTCTGTAGTTTTCCCACATACTTAATATTGTCATATACTATTAATTAAATTGTGAATATTGGCAGTCACTTCTAGAGCAAGTTAAATCTTCATATCAACCAAGAGTTTATTTTCATTTACTTTGTTTACGCAAGTGAGAAGATTTTTATCAAATCACTATTTGAACAAGACCTAATTATCGGAATGCACCAGCTTGGTATAGAATTCCGTAAAATTGTCAAACATATTGGTTGACCAAAGGCCAGCTTAAATCAAATTTTGAGAAATTGGCACGATAAAAATCTAGAAGTTTGTCAACGAGGCAGTGGACTACTCAGAGAAACACACAGTCGTGATGATCTACTCTTGAAGAGAAATGCAAAAAAGCAAGACGAGGGATTTCAATAGATTAGATTAGAACAATTTATATTTACTAATAGTCGCCTAGTGGTAAAAATTTGACCATAATTCATTACATTTTTAAAATTGAAGGTAATTGAGATATTTTGTCATAAAATCTACTCCAAACTTATTTGTGAGAATAATAAATTGTAACAAGAGTGTCTGTTACCGTAGCATGTGCACTTGTCATCTTTCTTTAGTTTGAATCCAAAGAGGTAACTAGAAAAGCACACGTGCCAGATTGGGTTAGGTAGTATTCCGTATCGCCGTGCTTCCTACCTATCCATAACGCTATATTTGCTATGAAGCGCTTTGTCCAGCTGTCCGTGTTGCTGTTCATATTCCATTCTTCCTGATATTTTGCTATAGTCGTCTCTAGGGAATTTCTTTTTGGTAACTGGTAGTATTGCTGTACGTTCTTTCTAGTGAAAGTAGATGTGCCTGCAATTATCATTAGCACTCTGTTGGCGGTCGTTTTATAGGCTCTAGCTACTCTTATGGATTTTACCACAATACATAATAATTTTCTTTCGTCTTGTCTATTGCCTAGAACCGCCAATGTTTGGCATGAGCCTTGCCTTCACATAAATATAATTACATAATTGTGAGCAGTTATACGCTGTATTTTACAATAGAATTTTGATAAATAAATGTTGATGTACATTTGAATACAATATATTTATAGTACATAAAAATTAACTCAAAATGCAAATCGTTTTTTTAAACATTAACTCTTAATGACCATTATTTATAATTCATATTGAGACAAACGAAGAACTCAATAGCAGCGTGGCGCAATATCGTGATTAAAAATGAAGCATGTGTTCCTGAATCCATCTGACAAGAGACATACTTTTCCAATATATTTGAGTAGAACTGACAGCCACCTTTTGTGTGTGCGCTACTAAATTTTGCATATTGCTTTACATTCACATGAATAAAAACTAGAGCTCCAATAGCACAGACTCGTCAGAAACAATATAAAAATGTTAATATTAGTCGAGATTTTCATTTAAAATTTATACACATGGTATTTTCACAAACGAATCCGTTCCAATAGGGGTGAGTAATAAAAGCAGCCGATCCTTGTGAACAATTACCGCCTGTATTTTATAGATTAATAAATATATTAATATATTATTTGCCCGCGGAGTGGTGTAGTCAGTCGTTGGGGCTTTATTTATACGGGGTCGTAAAGATGAACGGTTATGGTTAATATAGTTTTAATGGCTTGCTAATATACCCATGGCTATCAATAATTTATAAGCACATGTTGATACATTTATTATTTGACCGCAGATTCTATACTATAAATAAGACAACCAGTTCTTTAATAAGTCAATATAAAAATTATCAACTTAGCTATATGCAATTAAAGTCAACGTAATTTATTCTATAGAATAATTTTAATTTTCCCAATAAACTATAAATGTTTTAATTGTACGTAATTATCGCAATAAAATGATCGAATAAGCACAATGAAACTGATTATTAAGTAATTAATATCGGTTAAAAGATGGATTGATTGGTTTGATACAATTATCAATCTATTGTTCGGATCAATTATGAACAATTACAGCCTAATATATAAAAAATAATTAAATTAAAATTTATTGTTCTGTGTTTTTAGAACTCTGCCGCAACAAATGGACGTTCGTATTTAAAAACAAATGTATTTTAAAAAAATGTGTGATAGGATTGATGCATTGTCAACCAGTATACGCAACATGTTGGTACATTTTTAAATATTTACAGACAAATAATTATTTTAAATTTTAGAGAATTGTTATTATTTATTTAACAATAATAATTTCTTGCAAAAACAAACAAAAAATATTACACAATAATTTTAAAAAATTCAAATGTTATGTTATATTTATCTATCTTCTTAATTATTTCTACTGTTGTAGAAAATATCTTGAGATGCGTATTAATTTGCAACATTTTAAATAAGTGTGTGATTATATGATTTATAGAATATCATTTTGCAAAGTTTTAATAAAAATATTTTATGAGATTTTGGAGATGTCTGAATAACATTGAAATATTTTGCTACATATACTTGTACAACATTTTGTGTTAATTTTAATAGTATTTGTTGGGTTATACCCAATTGGACATTGACCTCAAAGTCCTTTTGTCATGTGAATAATAATTATTTTTTGGAAATATCTCGTTATGTATCTAGATATTTTATAAATATTGTTTTATATTTAACGGTAATTCCATTTTATAATACACCATTTGAAAAATAAGAGTATTTTATCATGTTTGAGAAGTTTTCTAAAATTTTATAAGCGTGATAACATATTTATCAAACCGTTGATAAAAAAGAGAAATTTGATGTGTTTTTGATATAAATATATAGTCAAAAAGACAACTATTAAATTACGATCTATTTTGGCTAAAATTGCACTTTTACCTTGTTCGGTGATGCAAAGAAACAGAGTAAATTTGATTGTATATAATATAAAATAAAACTTAACTCACCAAACTTAAAATTTGTTTAATCCCCTGTTCCCTTCTAATTTCTAAACAGCAGTATATTCGTTACTCGATTTTACTTTCCTTCCTTTTTTTCAAAAATAATTTAACTAGTTTAGGCTTTGACAGTCTAATTCTGCAATATAATTTGTAACGCTTCCAGTATCGCCTTATCTTTTAGATTGACCAAACAATGCCAGACATTCTTTCTCAGTTGCATTGAACGACCCCTAAACCGAGGCATCTGGTTATATTTGATTGAAATCTGGATATGTCAAAATTAAAAGAATTTTTTTATTTTATAGAATGCTTTAACTGTAGTTTTTGTTTAAGTAAATTTATTTTGCTTCTTTAATTATCTTGTCAATTGATTTTATGTTAAAACGTAAAAACTTTTAAGGATCCTTTATGTCTATGAGCATTTACTTTTTTGGGTTCGAAGCGATTTCTTCTTGTGACCATGTGCCCCAGAAACTTCAGTTCTGTGTTACAGAAGTAAAATTTTTCCAATTTAAGTTTTAAATATGTTTGCTTTAAAGTTTTTTTTTTTGTTCTCACTAATTTATTATTTTTTCTACGATCTAATGGCATTATTGAAGATTTACTAATTTACTAGAATATAATGTCTGCTATTCCTAACGGTAACGCATACATTGAATTCAAACAGACCTTTTGATTGAACTGCAAATGCCTTAATTTTTTAGTGGAACTTGCCCTTATCCTTTCCTTAAACCCATTAAATCAACCGTGTTTTATTGTTCAATTTGCACAGAATAGTAATTATCATATGTGGAATAGGATTTACATCTTTGTTTGATGCTTTATTCACTTATTTATAGCTAATACAAAATCTATTTACCGTTTTATTTGTAATAATTTACTATTCTAATGTGTTTAATAATTACACGGTTTTAAAAGAGTAATGTGCATATCAAAGTGTTTCGTTGTTCTTCTGTTACATGCTACTTTTCTTCTTGTGTCATTTTTGTGAATAATTTAATTTTATAGTTTTGGTACAACCACTGCGATTTCTAACGATTGGTGATGTTTTAAGATATTTCTGGATATTCAACAACTATTTGGGTCATTCAATTGAGCTGGTATTTTGTAATATGTTGCAAATACCTTTCTAGCATTTTGATTTTAATTTAAACAATTTAATTAAGTTACTTGCATTTACTATGGTAATTAGAAAATAGTACTGATTTTTTTATTAATTTACTGGGTTAATGCCAATGTCTTAGTATGGCAGGGGTGGTTTACACCAAGTCATTTTATGCCTGCTGATTTTAATAGTTTTATCATTTAAAAAATGCATTTTATATTTTTTTCTTCATTAGACTGATAAATGATTAATATAATTATCGTTTTTGTTTTTGCCGGTGATGTTTATGATGAAAATACTAAAAATTTAATCGGGCAGTGTCAGTAAAATATGAATTTAATATTAATATTTATAATAAATAAAAGGTTTTATAGGTCATCAGTATTTAAGTATTTTATGAAATAATCTTGACAAACACAATTCGTGTATTTTAATAATTATAGCAAATTTATTCTCTTTTTCTAGAAAAATTATGTTGCTTAGAAACCACTATGATCGCGCTAACGCAAGTGTGGTTTCCTAAAGCAACATAATTTATCTCTCAAAATCAAACAAATTTAAAATTCGATGATCATCAATTCACTTGTATTACTAATGATCATTTTGAATGGAAAATTATCGTAATGACAGAAATCGGTCTGAAAATATATAAGATATAAAAAGAACATAAAAATAAAAATTTAATTTATTATAAACAATAATAATCAATTTAAAAGATGACCAAAATAACCGTCAGCCTTAGCAGTAGCAGCTGTAGGAGGTTGACCTAGTCGTCAAAAAAAATAAATGTTTATAAAACTATTTCAGGTCAGTTAATTTTTTTTCATGAATTTTTTATTAATTCAAAATGATTATAAAAACTTGCCAAACGCACGCATAGAATGGGGTTAAACGTACGCTTGACGTGTCAACTTGTAAAAAGATTAAAATTATTATATAAGAAAAAAATATTGTTTTTGAAATAAACTAAAAAAATATAAAAACGGATAACTAAAATACAATATCTGGGTTATATAAATAAAGGAAAATATCTGTACCGTGACAATGCTATGAAACATTGCCGTGACCAGGATTCGAACCTGGGTTACTACGGCCACAACGTAGGGTCCTAACCACTAGACGATCACGGCTGCAACAGACTTGTAAATATAAACAAATGTATAGAAACTGTAGCAATGGATTGCTCCAATTTTCATACTTGGGCAATCCTCATTAATTGGTCCGGTTGTTGAATAAATTTGCAATGGTTTTTATTCTTGAAATGTAAATATATATTAAACGTTGATCGTACATTGAATAATGCAAATTAATATAACTATCTGTAATACTTTCTTGGTCTAAACGAAAATTGTCGTTGATGTTTTATATAATATGACTTTTTTGTCTGATTTTAATGTAATATAAAATATAATACATTTTAGCAGAGATGAAGATATTAATAAAAGAAAAATGGAGCTGAAGAAAAATTATTGAAATAGTTTGTATTTGAACTAAACTCTAAACATTGATCAAGAATGCAATTTGAGATGCTCGCATTAAAACTTGGCTTCCATATTCTTTTATGTTCTTGAAGAGATACTTCAATTAGTAGCCGGGTATTTTCTCCCTCCCGTCCAGTGCCCTGTCGCTTTGCGCTTTATGCTATATTCTTTGTATTTGTAATCAGCTATCCGATGACCTTCTATAATTTATGCATAGAGTCAATCTAAAAAAAAAAGATTCGGTGCCTCAAAAAGCTAGATTGGTCACGACCACCGTTCTTCCTCAATACCTCTGTTGCGAAACAACTCATGTCAACTAACCTGACCTAAAGAAAAAATATTGAAATAGTTTCTACAGGATTTAAACTCTAAACATTGATAAAGAATACAATTTGAAATGCTCACAATAAATCTGGCAACTTGTCTTCCATATTCTTCTTGTATCTCTTCAATTTGTAGCCGGGCATTTTCTCGTTCCCGTCCTGTGCACTGTCGCTTTGCGCTTTATACTACATTTATTGTATTTGTAATCGGTTATCTGATGACCTTCTATAATTTATGATTAGGGTCAATCTAAAAAAATAGATTTGGTGCCTCAAAAAGCTAGATCAGTCACGGCCACAGTTCTTTCTCGATACCTCCCTTGCAAAACAACTCATGTCAACTAACCTAACCTAACCTAACCTAACTTAAACTTTTATTTATCATTTTGAGGTTTATTAATAATTTATGGTGATACTTAATGCACTGATATTAAATCATGTCACATTTTATAAATACATATTGCAAACTATTTGAGAATTTTTGGAGACAAGTTATTATCTCTATGAGACCGCTAACTTAACTGCCGCTAAACATTAGGCCACCTACCTCAACTGCCGCTAAATATTCAACTTTTGCTTGGATGAACAGGTCGATTATACAGCAAATACATTTTTTCTTTTAATTTTGTTCAATAATTTAAAATTACAATTATAACGTTGGTTATTATTTATATTATAGAAGTATATACATTTATGAAATTGAAATATTGAATTTCGTTTTAAACCGTAAAATGTCTACAGTTCTATAATACTTTTAAAATTACGCATTCCACTTTTTATTATAATACATTGTATTCCAAAAATATAAAAGAAACATCTTGATATATTACCTAGCTTAATAATCTTAAGGACAACACGACATCTAGATTTATTCCGGAGTCACTCCCGATGCATCCATCGACTTAAACTGATTTATGTTTAGAATGCACTACGATATTTCGCATTCCAGCGTCGCGACGATGGACCGAACGATATTGTAATTTATTTCGATGCCATCACAGGAATTACAAATGATATATGCGCACTTGAATTCTAAAATTTCACCTTCTGCCAGGAAGCAGGGACATAAATCACAAGCCGCACGATCACCAAACGAATAGTTTGAATTTAAAAATGCTTACAGCAAT
>JARJEC010061311.1:0-13483 GCA_030264575.1 Tachinus sp. AB-2021 | reverse complement strand
GCATTGGTCAAACACTTTAGATTTTAGGAGTTGCGGAATGTTTTTACTCCTCAGTACAAAGTTTAAGCTACCGAATGCTTTCCATCCTTGTTTAGTCCTTCTTTGTATTTCGGCCTACTGGTGGTCTTTATTTAGTCTAATGTTTTGGCCTAAGTAGATGTATTGGTCCACCTGTTCTAAGGGCTTATTTGCTATCGCAATTTGCAGTTCTTCTGTTTGGTGTGTCATGACTTTGGTCTTTCCCGCGGTCATTTTCAGGCCGACCTCGGACGATCTTGTGTCTAGTTCTTCTATCATTTGCTTCAGGTCTTCCCTTGTTTCTGCAAATATTGCAATATTGTCTGCGAATCTGAGGTGGCTTAGTTTTTGTCCATTTATGTTAATTCCTCTATTATCTCATTCTAGTTTTTTGAATATGTCTTCCATAGCTGTTATAAACAGTTTAGGGGAGATGGTGTCCCCCCGTCTCACGCCTCTGTTTATTGGTATTGATTCTGACTTTTATTATCTCGTCCAACACCAACATTGCAATTATTGCACTAATTGGAGAACCAATTGTTGTCCCAAAATTATGTTTATAAAAATTTCCATTAAACTGGAAATAACATTGTATAAAAAAGTTAATTTATTATTTTTAAGAACGAGGCTTTATTAATGTATGTGAAAAGGGAAATGGATTCCCATCATTTAATGTTCTAAGGACTAAGTGTTTTGAGTTGTTGGTAAGAGAGGATTCTACGTGTAATAAAATCATAGTATGGTCCTCGGGAATTTTAAGGTTTAACTTTACTGAATTTTTACATTAAATTTGAAAGTGTTTAGCATATTATTTAAGATATTGGTAATGAACTTGGCAAGTTTAAAATCTTGTGTATTAATGCAGGCTACAACAGGCCTGAGAATTTTGTCATGTTTATAGATTCATTATAGATAGTTTCGTAGATTTTTGTAGGTTGTATTATTGCTTTTTAGTTATTTGTATGTCATTTCATTTACATACTGCTGTGTTGGGTCTTTCTTTAATAAGATATAAGTATCTTTGTCTGTCGCTAAGTCATTTATTTAATCGATATATTCTGTTCTTGATAGAATTACTGTTTTGTTGATTTTATCTGACTGACTTTGTGACAAACAACGTTTCAAAACGTAAATAAAACGTAACAGCTTTATGTGGGTAATATTGGGTTGGATGCTAATTAAAATGTAGATTTAATTGCAAAAAGAATATCGTAGTACCATACTACAAATAAGAACTGGTCGGCCCTTCCTTTAGATTTTAACAGGATATTTATTGAAAATGTCAAAACGAAATATTTTAATATGTATAAAAATAATACTAAAGATAAAACATATAACATAACAATATTAAAAGTATTTCTAGAAAATATCCATAGTTTTTTAAAGCATTTAAATCTAAACATTATAAAAGTTTTTAGTAGGTTACCTTTTACTCACGTTATACTTTTAAAACATATATTTAGAATTGGCATAATATTCCACTATGGTTTTGTGGTGCAATAGAAGACGCATTTTATATATTCCTTGTATTTATTAAATATAATAATGAACCTGCAATATTTATACAAAACCGAAATAAATGTATCTTAGTCTATTTAACATTCCAAGTTTTGGTTTTGGTTTGAACAATATTCAAATTAATATATAAGCAAATACGTTAATACAAACAGTGTTAATTAATAAAAAATAAAACTGTGTTGTTATATACATATACAAAGTGTTATAAAAAAGGATAATGTTAAAATATTTAATGAAGTAGTAGTAAGTAGTAGTAAGTAGGTATTAAAATAAGTCAAAAAGTCATAATGACATGACATCCTTAAAGTAACGGTTTTAAAAATATAGAATGTTAATGTTTTCTTTACCATTTTTGTTGTAGAATAAAGAATGTAAGTGTAATAAACATTATGTATTTGTATGATGTTGTCACTGCGCAAGTTTTGGTTTGCTATAACTGTTTGTTCGAACTCTCTAAGAAATAGGCTACATGCGTTGCAACTTAAGCGTAACGTCTTTGTTTTAAAGCTTATTGACGTTGCTAGATTTCTTCACATTGTATAATTGAAAGATTGCGCGATGATGGTTTATTGAACATATAATTCTATTTTTAGGAACACCAAGATTGGTATCTTCTCTACTTCTAGTGCAGAAGAAAAAATTCTAGCAAAAATATAGCATAAACCGGGCATCAGTGTGCAGAGATTATCAGTCAAGGTAGGAATGAGTGCTTTTTATGTTTAGAAAATCCTCCACAAACAGATGCCATGTGCATAGCATGTAAAACAACTGCATGCCTTAAATATATTTGATTATCAATTAACGTTTTTGTTGTTAGTTTCTATTCTGAAGAACCCCGTTTTCTTGCAAATATTGTCTTCATAAATGATTGATGCCTGATTTACACCAAACGGAGATAATTTTCACAACACGCATGTTTAAACCGACAAAAAATTGCATGTTCTAAAAGAATGTAGACATCAAATGCGTTGCATTTTTCATTAAATATTTGTATGGGTATTGCATACAATATGTCCTGTTGTTTTACCAAACCGATTAGCAGTCGCTGCTTACATAAACTTTCTGCAAAACATAATGTATGATGTTTTTTTCCATGGACCAAAGGTAAATGTGGTTTTACCATGATGGTGTTACTGCTCATTTTTTGATTGCCGTTAGTGAACACTTACGTCAAACTTTTCCACATAAATGGGTACTAAAAAGCGCTTTTGTTTTATGGCATGCAAGAGTGCATTCCTAAATCTTCCTGATTTTTCTCTTTGCAAATATTTGAAAACATTAGTCTGTGCAAGAGTGGCAAATAGCCTCAAGGAGCTGCAGCTATGAAATTAAAACTTTCAACAAATTCGAGCCACTGAAAAGTTTTTAGATAGAATTCAAATATTTTTTTAACCAAGATGTCTTGTCTGCTAGGAAATAGAAACACACTTCAAACATTTTATATAACTTTGTTTTTTTTTTGTTTTTGCTATAAACTTGTTTTTTGGTTGTTTGTGCTATATAATATAACAAATGTTTAAAAAATATTAAACTTCCTTATTTCTAAAACCGCTACTTTGAAGACCCATCTTTTTAAGATTTTTATGTTTATTTTAGTTCATTGATATCTTCTTAAATATTTTTTATTGTTTTAACACCCTGTATGCTAGAATATATCGGGTAACTCAAGCCATAAGCAAAATTGTTTTATTTTGTTATTTATGATATATTTATACGAGTGTATATACATAAAAAATAATATTTGTGATGTCGGTATCACTTATTCTGAAAACGACGCTATCTTACAAATTCTAAATGGTACCATATACTTTTTCTTGATATTTTTAATTAGCTTGACAATTTACTTACAAAAACGTATTACTCATCAATTTTATCACCATGCCAACAAAATAACACGTTTTGTTTCTGGCTGCAAACCTATTAAAATGGTTCCAAAACAGATCAAGTTAATTTATAAAGTGTAAAGTAATATTGTGGTTAGATTTATAGTACAAAAATAAGTAAGTAAAATTTAATTAACACATTCGTGGTGCTGGCAATTGTCGCAAACCAAACTCACCGAAACTCACAGGTTCACATCCACCAACTGACTGTAGGTAAAAATGTTCTGAATTGGATATTATTATAAGTTAACATTAATATGTTTACAGAAAACTAATTGCGCTTGGTCAATATTTTCTCAAATCACACTGACACATAGATATGTTTATATCAAACTAAATAAAAACTATTATATTATCAGTATTCACTTGATGTTTCCACACACCGTGTATAGGCATGTTCTTCCTCAACATCATAAGTAGCATCAAATACATCGAGCTGACTAACAAAACAAAACAATAAATATTCATTAGAAGCATGTATTGAAAAGTACTTAGTACTTATATCAATTATTTTAATAAAAAAAACTTTCGTAATGTTTCAAATATATTTATTGTAATACGACAATTAAATTATCACATCGGGTAGTTGGGTGGTATACACCAACAAGATTTCCCTTATTACAATAAAAATATCGTCTATCATGCGATTAAATAAACTAATCGCAAGCTTGCAATCTGTTGCGACTTGTCACTGTCAATAGAACGTATGGCTTGCGATTGGTTCGTTTAATCGCATGCGTTTAGTAGTATTAAACGCAATAGACAGACCATACTTTATATTTAATTACACAATGTATCAAAACTTATATAAAGATTTTGAGTGGATGTAACATTGTGGAGAGAGGAGCATATTATTATTACGTTATCAACAAACGCCCTACCGGAACTAGCTGTGAATTCCAGAGGTTTCGCGAGGGTGTGAACAAACCCCTATATAAAGCGACAAAATCCAGAATAGCGGGAGTGGAGTTTTGCGAGCATTAGACATCATTTTGGTTTTAATTGCACTGAATGATAGCTTCCGTTCCTTGATTGCCCTCACCTAGATAACTCGACGCAGTTACGTAGCTGGTATCTAGATTTTAGGACACGGTGGACGCTTGCGCTGTAATTTCACGGCCGACTTCTCTGTTCCTATTTTCAAAATACCATGCTGCGAATTAGCTAGTGTGATCTAATATATCTAATATAATATAAGATAATCTTTCTGTTATCAATATTCCAGCAACTAAATATAATTTCGCTGCTCTATGCACTCGGCATACTTTGAGCTGTGTGTTTGCCTGGCCATTTATTTAATTTGTATTGTAATAGTTTGAGTTAAAAGTTTTTTTAATAAATTTTGTTTGTTTTTATCTTTTGTAAGCAGCGTCGAATTTTAAAGTCATTGGCTGCAGGTTGTTGTTAAAATCTACTTTGTATACTCTTTGTTTAGTTATGCACCAAAAATAAAAATCATTTCTACCAATCTAATTTTGCGCAGAATTTTGATTTAACCAATCACAAAGAATTTATTAACAGGGCACATTAACTAGATAGTTGAAATATATAATTTTGTAAAAAAAAACTTTTTATTTTTACTTTAAAAAATGTTGGCAGTATTTCCAATTACGGGGAGAAGCATGATCTATGTGGCCACTGGTGCATAAAAATTTAAATATTCCCAAATACGTGAAGTGTTTCAGGACACGCTCTGTACGCAATTCATACAGATGGAAATACTTCACGGCAGTAAAATCACAACAAATTGCTGACAATAGAGGTGTAGCTCACAAATGATTGTGACTTTGTATTTTATGTAATTTCATATTAGTCTAGGGATAATTGGTTAGAAAAGAACAATCTATCAAGCTATCGGATTAGGTATTTGATTATTTTCATAACAAATGCATATAAAATATGTTTTCTTAAGTGTCTATTGCTAAGAAAAAATGATGACTAAAAAAAACTTATTCGATAGCAGAATAGTTTAATCTTTTATTCATATGTATACAAAAGAAACTTTTTTAATTTTAATTAATAAATACACAATCGTTTAATCTCCGAGAGTTAAAAACGCCTGAAGTTTACACGAGGCACGTCGAGCCTCAAGTTTGATTTTACATTATTTAGAACAAATAATGGCCAATAATTTTTTCATAAGATATAGCATACCAAACATTTATTTTTATTATACTATTGATTGAATTAAATTTAAAAAAATGAAATTGTAAATTGGTCGATTTGGAAAAATCCTTGAAAACATAAAATCACCTAATTTTACTAGCATTAAACAGATCTAAAAAAATTAGCACAAACCAGTCTTATTAGAATTTATCGAGCACTTTTAGTTTTTGACATAGTTTATACACATGTGCAGACCTTCCTGCTCCTAGCTGTAAGTCGTATAGCGTCCCTTTTTACCCTCAATCAAAGAAAGATAAAAATCAAAAAATTAGTTACTTAAAATGAATTTTTGAAAACGTTGCTAGCTCTCATAGTATGGCGTTTATTATTAAAAATTATTAAATTACAGAGCTTAAAATCTTATGATTAATAATCCCTCGTGATAAAAAAATAATATAAAAAATATTGTTTTTTTTATAAAAATTGAAATATGGCTGTAAAAACTTTTGAATTTTTTTGTTACTGTCGAGAGTGGCATTCTATTGTGTATTAAAAACATCGAATGCAGTGCAACGTAAATTTTTAAACAAACTTAATATTGTTTGATAATTCAATCCTATCATAATACTATATTAGTCATTATTCCATTTATTAATGTTACTATTAAAATACTATTAACTTGTAATATACCATGATGTTAATTTATTTTTAATAATTTGTATCGTTTAGTTTTAAATCTATTTATTGAGATTGGTTAATATAAAATATTTGTAAAATACTAACAAATTTATTTTAAGCTATTTAAAAGAATTGTAAATACATGAAGATATGCATATTCGTGCACATACTTTTGTTAGTTACATAGAATAGTATTCTGAAATGCTTAAAACAATATAACATATAATTTAATAATAGTTTGATACAGTTGTCGCATTTAAGAGTGCCGGGTGAGGTTTTGATTGCCTTTGCATAAGTTTACTTTTCCGTTTCCGCTCCAATCTGCAGGAGCCAAAGTAACTGTAGTGTAAAATAATGTCTAAATTTGCATGACAGGCGCACAACTATGTAGTTAGTTATAATTTAATTCCGATATTACGCCGTCTCTATGTTTAATTTAGCTTATTATATCGTCATGTTTGTTTTACACTCGAGCTTCCGTCATCCACTGATGAGATTTGCGAGCCGCCGTTCCGCCATCCTCTAGACAAATAGCGGTAGAACGGGGGACTGCCGTGTCTCCCAAGACGATCTCCCTTCCTCCGGGAATTCAAAACTTCAAAATTCCACAAACTATTTTTCTGGCGCGTTCAACTAACCATCATTGCATTACAAGCTTTTACCTTGATTGTGTACCATTGTCCCAGCATTTCATCTACATTTTCAATTCGGGCTAATTCGAATAAAGCTGAAATCAGTATCCTTCAGCCCCCCTCTAAAACACTTAATTGCCTGGAATTTACCTTTGGCTATTAAACTTTTTAGAGTACTAGAAACGTACATTCCTATATTGCAGATTGTGTTTACGGCCGGGGAAAAAGTTTACCGGTTGAATTTATCCGGACTTGCTGCGAGACGCCTTTGTTTCAAAACTCATTACGGCAACTGCAGTTTACAAGTTTAAAAAGCCTCGCAAATAAAAATTATAATTTTGTACTAAGAGCTTTACGCTTTGTTGATTCCATTACTTTGGGAAAATAAAAATACCAGCATAAGCGAAAAGAGTTAAAAATCATAATTCTAAAGAAAAATTAAATGCATTTATCTTATAAATTTATTTCATCCTATAGAAAATATTATTAACTTGAAGAGCTAGTTTTAATTTAATTATATTCTTTATAAAAATTCAACAGTCATTATAATTTTATTCAGATTTCAATTGATGTTTAAAATATGTACTTTCAAACGACGGTTTTATTCAATAACAGCATAGTATTCAAAGTTTATTTAAAATTAAATTTATTTTTTATTACGACGTTATTTATATTATTATAAGAAAAGAAAAATGCAAAACAACTCATATAGTCTTTATTTTCATATTTCTAGCTGAAGGCCTCACCAATTCAACATTGTTCGATACTTGAATATTATAAGTGGCAACTTGTCTTCATGATTGCGCATTCAAAAATTTATAACTGCGCGACTAGTTTTTTGTGTAGGCTACCCATGCACTACAGGCACGGTGCTTTCAATAGAGACATTCTCAGCATTATCCCCACTTGACCTCCCGTATCCTCTTCTCACGTTCGGGTCATTAACTGTCGTCTAAGCTCGAGCAGGTACAATCTATCTTGATCAGGTAAAATTGAACCGTGTGCTTTAAGAGTGTTCTATTTTTCTTGATTAAACAATAGTTTGAGTGCTAACTTAATTATATACTTTTCTTCACACTGTTTATTTCTTCAACCGACCCACAACAACACAAAAGAAAAACAGATTTAAATTGCAATGTTATATTTGATTCATTAGTTTATTATTTTTATCCACTCAAATGATTACTGCACTCACCTACGGCTCGTGCCACAAATTCTATTTTCCTGGATAAAAACCGTCTTTACTTGCTTATACATATAATAATATTCCATTTTTCAGCGTTACAGTGAAAAAAAGTTTTATTTTGTTATCGATAATACGTTTTTCACGGTAAAAAGTGCTTAGTTTGCGTAATGATGGTGATGCGTAAACTCTTCGTGTTTTGACGTTTGTTGAAAAATACTATTTTAACCCAATATAGCCAGTCATACATACAGGTTTTTGTGCGTAATTGTCACTCTTTATAAATATTAAATAGAGTATAGATAGTTAAAATATAAATTAAAATGACAAATAAAAATATGAAACGGATTTTTAGTAAAAATTTGCATGTGTGATTTGTAATCAAATATTAGCTTAAATTTATAACAAAATTGTCGAGCAGCGGTTTTGCCTGTTTTGGGCAAGCAAAATGTGAAATATGCGGCTGCGCTAATTAATAACTAACTGAAAATCTCTATTTACATTATGACATTTTTCGGGCGGCGATAGCGGTGGTGGCAGCCCACTTCCTATAATAACATCTCCCCTCGATTGAAATGTAAGCAGCGGAAGCGCCGTTTTCAATTCGAAATTCGACCGTGTTCTTTCATGGAAACGGAAGAATATTGGCAGTCGGCACTTTTCGATTCCGTGTATGTATAATTCATAGAGATCGGGGGGTGGTGTGTGTGTGTGTGTGTGGGGAATGGATATTGAATCGCCTGAATGATATTATATCGTTGCTCTAAACTAACTGTAAATACCTTTTTATATATTATTTAAGATTTATATGGAACTTTGTCTTTTGTGTACTAAGTCTTGCAGTTCGCAACAGAATATGCATCGTTTTATTGCATTGCAATGGCTTGCATCCAAATCGGTTTAAGTATTCATTTGAATTTAATGTTTTAGCTTTATTTATTTGCATGCGTTATTAGGGTTGTTTACTCCTTATGCATTCTGGCTATTTATTTTAGAAAAAAACTTTATATTCCATCCAAGTTTTGTAAAATCATATATACTAAATGTCATACAAATTCGTTATTAACGCCGCACTATATTCAGTTTGTGAAATGTAATACAGAAATCAAATATTTATGAATGCTCGCTCACATTATGAAATCATTTAACATTATTTTACATTACCAATTTATTGATTGTATGTTTATCAATTTTTAATAGTTTTTACAAAAATAGATTTAGTAATTTTTAATATTATATTCACTTTGCTGTTATACGATATTTTATGGTACAAAACGCAACAAATTCTGCAATATATGTAATTAATTGAACTGCAACATACAGTGTATTGAATAATTTTGTATTTGTTACTCTGTGAATTATAAAGTGACAAAAAGCCTTTTAATAGTATCCGTTGCTAATTAGCGCTTCCGTGTTGCCCAAATTCTATTAAATTATTTCTTGATATATGCTACACTTATTTTAGCAATTAATAATTGCAGTAATTTTAATTGAAAGTATTTGCATCGTTTTCAAAACATAAAAGTATCGATGATGCACATCACTGCTTATATATCAATTTTATAAAAAATACTTTTAGTTTTTATTAGTATTTTTCCAGTTTAATGGTTTGTTGATAAAATATAAGAAAACATTTAAAATTGATCATTTAAAAAACATCCATCCAGTATGTTGTTATTAAAGAGGTGTTAAAGCACTAGCCTAACAAGCTAGAGGTTGTGAGCTTGAACCCCAAAAATGTGATCAATTTTAAACCCGGTCCCATCAAACCGCGTTATCATAAGCCATCCGTCGGCTTTTAGGCAATGATGAAAATATATACTAATGAAAACAAATAAAAACAATTATTTGCTTGCATGATATATGAGTTATCACCATTACAAACCTGTAATTGTAATTATAATAACTTTTAAATGTTAATATTTTAAGGGTTAATATAGATTTTATGTATATTCTAGTTAGTCAAATTGATATTTGAAGATAATTACTATTTAAATGAAACTAACAATTTTTATATAAAAAATTTGATATTTATTGCTATTAGAGAGTTAGACGTAGTTTAAACTGCGTGTAGAAATGTGATGAAAAATATTTAGGTAAATTTAAAGGATTATTTCAATCTAATTTAAATGCAAGCGTTTGATTGGCTTAGACAGGTTTATACAAGCGAATTGATATATGACAATTAATACAAATAATGTTTGTGTTTTTGCCATTGAAGTTCATAATGACATTACTAAAAATTAAATTGGGCGTTATGAATCAAATATAAATTTAATATTAATATTTGTTATAAACAAAATGTTATATTGTTTAAGTTTTTTCTCATAAAATAATCATGACAAATACAATTTGAGTAGTTTAATGATTATCGCAAATTTGTTCTAGATAAATTATGCTGTTTTAGGAAACCAACATAATTTATCTCTCAAAATCAAACAAATTTAAAGTTATTATTAATACACAAAATTGATATTTAAAACTTATATATTAAAACTAAGGACAAAAATGTGTTGCTGGATACAGGTAGTGAGCAAATGGAAATGTATTGGACCGGGGATGCGTGCATTCGCTGGATGCATGTGCTTCCCTGTAAGCAAGACAGTTGTGCATAAATTAGATGGATAAGAAATATGGCACTGACCTTGACATTTATAATAAAATTAGGTTTTACTACTATTGTGTGTTTTACTCAACATTATTTTAATGTTTCATATATTAATACTTTTTTTTGGAACTTATTTGATAACCATTGTAAACAAGCAGTCTGCACACATTTAGTTTAATTATATTTTTATGGTAAATGTAACTGAAAAATGGATTTATTATTGTCATAGTGTTTATTATCACCCAATAGGTGTAATAACCAACCTAGCAACAGACAAAAGTACACTAAAATTCAATTTATTATTTAATGTTTTTGTAAATATCAATGTTATTATATTTTATTGATATCGGTTACAGAACGTAAGTATAGAACATTATTGAAAGAAATTATAAGTATATGATAATCTTCTCAAAAAGTTATAACGTATTTACGTTTTTTGTAACTGAAATGAATATTTCCAGCGATTGAGAGTTGTCTTCATTGTAATATATAAGTATTAAGGTCAAACACTAAGTAATAAATACTCAATATAAAAGTTAAAAATATAGATTAGTATTTGATACTAAAAAATAAAACTATTGATATTGCAATTCAACGACCTTGAAAGAGTTGAGGTAGAACTCTGAAATCTATTGTACAGAGTTTGTGTATGTTGATATACAATTAATTTAAGAATAATAGAAAAATAATAATGTTTATTACAAAAAATATTAATGATGTATTACATTTTGCAACTTATATGTATTCAGTCCTCTGGGCATGCGAAACATGTTTAAATAGGCATCTATTTTACTTCAAAACAACTTGTCCAGGCCAGTGCAACTAAACCTGGTTAAGCAGTTGAATTTTTAAAAAAACTGTTTATCATATCCCACATGTGTTTTATAGATTTTAAGACAAGTGATATGCCACGATAAACTATTAATGTTTAGTTTTTAAAAATGTGTACTTACGTTAACAGTATAAAGTCACGCATTTTCTTGTTGGTAAACTGTTCTTGGATAATCTTTGATGAACGGAATTAGGAATAGTTTCAAAACTGAATCAAAGTAACGGCACCTATTAATATGACCTTCTTCAGTATTATATAGCCCCCTCCCCCTTCAAAACCTTTATGCTAACAGCCAATACCGTGTGACAATGTAAAATAAATTGCAGAATTTGTTTTTGACTTCTATGTGGTCTAAACCTAAACGCTCGTCCTAAATATTTAAAAAAGAATTAAATTTGTGAATCCATTTGTCGGTCCTGGCACTATCTTTACAAATTATTAATAGGAGAGATATATATGTACAATAAAAGCGCACATTTTCTTATAAATGGTATTCATGAAAGTTCTACGGATAATAAAATTGCTCTAATCTAGTTGCCCGCGTCGACTTTACCTGATCTCAAATTGCACTTTTCAATAGACGTTAATCTTTACTATCTTGTGTCACTTTGAGAGAACTGCTGTCTGTAGGACGAGCTTCTAAGATTTCTTCCTGCCAATCAATTTCGTCAGCTAATCTTACGGAGTGTTAACTACCCTCGTAGAATCTGATGATTTGCCTTCATTAAAATAATCTAAATTACTTACCTTAATCGCAATCAAACTATTTGCATATTGCATATTTATGTATTTCATTTAATGGTGTAAACTTTCTTATATTTTTCTTTGCGTACATTATTAAAGTATATATGAATACACACGGAACAGTTCAAATATGTAATTGCTTAAAGAAAGGTTTACAATAAGTCCACTTAGTGTATAGTTCTTTTTTGTGACTTGAATACTCTGTCAATATCCTGAACTATACCCTAAACCAAAATTCCAAATGACAATACTGCTTGTATTGCTGCAAGGCTAAAGAATGTTAACAGATCAGTATCAACAGCAGTTTTCAATTGTTTAATCATGTAACAAAGTGTTCTCATTTTATTGCAGACATATTTAATGTGTTTGTTCTATTTGCATTTATCATCAATATGGACCTCAAGGAGCAAGTAACATTTATACTTTCAATGCTTCTTCCATTACAGTAAATCAAATGGCTGTCATTTACTTGATATTCAAAAATGAATGTACACTGATGTTTTGTTATTTGATTTATTTCATTTGCATATATCATTAATTATTAGCATCAGCTAGTGCCATTTCAACATTTCCGTTTGTTATTAAAAGGAAGGTATCATCAGCAAACAAAAAAGTACCATCAATGTTAATGAAAATAATAAAAAATAGTACTCAAACAGATCCTCGAGGTACAACTTTTTTCATTCTCAAAGTATTAGATTTAGATTTATTTATCAGAACATAATGGTACCTTCCTTCCAAGTAACTACAAATTCAATTTAATATAAGTCCTCTTATTCCATATGACTCTAATCTATTCAGTAAAAGTTTATGATCAATTAAATGCTTTTGTCATATCTTAAATAAACTAAGGTAGGCTTCTTTATTATCCGCTTGTGTATATAGTTTGTTTTAAAAGTTTAAAATCGCAGTAGTTCTCGAATTTTATTGGCAGTACCCATATTGGTTTTTGTTAAATAGTTTGTAAGCGATCATAAAATGTACAACACGTTGCGCAACAATATATTGAAAATTGTTCGAGAACGTCTAAAATTTTTATTTTTATTGCAATTACCTTGTTTCCGTACAGGAATTATTTTTGGCATTTTTAATTTAGTAAGAAACCTTTTTAATTTATTAAGACCTTCACTTATAGATTTATTTAAAAATTATATAGTGTTATACATACGCTTCATCGCATTTTTTAATAAATCTGCACTTATTTCATCGGAACTATTAGAAGTTGTGGTTTTAATTTTGAAATTGCATGCCTTTCATTTTCAAATTAATTTCATGGACACT
>JARJEC010061278.1:0-18646 GCA_030264575.1 Tachinus sp. AB-2021 | reverse complement strand
TCGTATTGCCTCCTCAAGCCGTAATTATTACTTGCATACGGCGGCCCATACCGCTAATGAGCTCACGAATATCATTTTGTGAAATATTCAGCCATTCTTCTTGAACTGCCACACGAAGCGCGTTTATTGTGGTTGATGCAACTGGTCTCTTTGATTGAAAAACACTAAAAAATTTATATAAAAATTATCCGGGTAGTTTGTAAAAAAATACGCAATAATCCGTTTTTTTTGCATGTGAGTGTATATAACATAAATTAAGATATATAATATTTTAAAAAAATAATTGATATAAAATTTGTATTTTGCTTTAAAAATTATTTAACTGATATTAAGTAAATTATATAAATATAAAAATAAATATATAATTGGTGGTTTGTTGTCTATATTAGAAATCATTACTACAATCTTCAAATCAGATTTAAACAATTTTATAAACTGATATTTAATGGCTACCAACATATCAACCTGAAATTTCCCTGATTTAAAAATGGCGATGAAAAGCATGGCCAGTCTGGAAAATTAAATTTTAAACGAAAGATTATCGATTTCAATTAAATAGGTGGGTATCGACTAATTGCATGTAAAACAGTGTCTATCTAGCGCTGTGCAAAGTTCTTTATTTACGTAACTTAACACGTGCATATATCGCCGCAAAAGAAGCAAAATGGCGTTTCCATTGTGATAACTACACTGCCCAAAACTATTTATGTGCATTATTGTGTGAGCAAAATTAATGACTTTATAATGAAAGAGCTATTCTTGGCTGTAACATCAGTAATCTCTTCAGTAATACTGTTGTTTTTGTTTATAGGCATAGGTAATGTATTTAACAACAATCCCACATTGTTCTTTCAGTCATTGTTGTTACCATGATTATAATTTATTTTTTTTATTGATTATAGGCTGGTATGTTGTTTGGAAATTCTTCCTGTCAAGATTCAGATTAATTAGGGAATTGCTAGGAGGCAACACCGGGGAGGAACCGTTGATCGAAACAAAAGATACACGAAGAAAATCAAGACGTGATTAAATTGCTTCTATTATATATCTTAACTGCCAAAATGAATATCCGCTGTGCAAAACCCGAAGATCTTATGAATATGCAACATTGCAATCTGCTTTGTCTCCCTGAAAACTATCAAATGAAATATTATTTTTATCATGGCTTAAGCTGGCCGCAATTGAGTTATGTCGCTGAAGATGAGAAAGGTAATATAGTTGGTTATGTACTCGCCAAAATGGAAGAAGACAATGATGAAATGAAACACGGTCATATAACTTCGTTAGCTGTAAAACGATCTCATCGTAGATTAGGATTAGCACAAAAACTGATGGATCAAGCATCTGAGGCGATGGTGGAATGTTTTGATGCTAAATATGTTTCGCTTCATGTACGTAAAAGTAACCGTGCTGCGCTTAATCTATATAAAAATTCACTTAAATTTGAGACTGTTGAAATTGAGCCCAAATATTATGCTGATGGTGAAGACGCATATTCAATGAAACGTGATTTATCTGAGTTTTCCAAGAAAAAGGTCAACAAAGACAAAACCGAATCTAAAAGTCTTATTAATAAATAAATTATATTATCGCAATTCGTTCTATTATTAGGTGATATAAATATATGTTTTTTTTAATCGAAAATGAATCAATTCTTTATTAACCTTTAATTTTAAATTAGTCGTTAATTCCTAAGTAAATTGAACATAGTTTCATACGATTAATGATTTGTAGAAATTTTATTGAATTTGCAGTAAATAGACCATACCTTTAGATTAATAATTATTTTTTAATTAAATTTTACGAAGTGACATTACTTGTCAAATTTAACTGTTTTTATAAAAGTAGTTTAAAATATCATCTGTATGACATGTCCTTATAGCAGCAGCATACACAGACTTGCATTTTTAATATATCAAGTATATTATGATATACTTTAATGGACGGATAAGTGCCAGTTATCTTTGTCTAAAATGCTGAGAAAGTCTTCCTTTTGGCCTTACGAAGTAATAAAAGATTTAATTATTGTTTTAATTGCGTATTTTATGTATCAATTTGCTCTTAAAATAAAATTTACAAGGTTTACTGAAAATTAATAGTAAGAAATATGGAAAAATATACAAATTACTTTTGAAGAATGAATCAAATTCAAATTAAAAGTACTCTAACATTGTAGCAACATTTTTAATAAAATTAAAATTATATGGTAGGCCATGTAGTGAACACGCCAAATTATTTCCGTCAGATTGAATTCGTGCTGTATTTATTTAATGCATCCATTCAATAAATTACCTCGTTTATGCTTGAAAATGACATGAATTTGAAACCTATATGTACTGCATAGAAAACGTTGGGTAATTTGAACATTGTAATTTACAGTAAAAAACTAATATTTGGTATGTGTATTAAGCCTACATTATAGTTTTTAATTTTAATCGAAATCTTGCTACATTGCTAAGCGTAATGAAACTTTGAGAACTTCGTGAGGCCAAATGAAGATTTCTCAGCATTTTCGTTTAATTCTGGCACGATCTACAAAGTTATCTGAAACTCCTCTGCCAATTAATTGCTATATTGCAAGAATAATGTGATTTATAAGTACAACATGCTTACAGGTTTAAAAATCTATAGCTAATAGGATGTAAACAATGAATTCTGTTAAATTATTTGGTGTGCACATCAGTTGTCACTTTGAAGTTATTTGATTATCAATTATTTAAAAAATCGTGAAATAATTTTTAATAGAATAACTATAAGGTAAGATTTAGCCGCTAACATTTTTATATATATCATTTATTTACAAATTAGATTTGATTTTATTTTTACTACTATTGCTGCCTAAAGGAGTCATGGACACTCAAAACACGCACTGTTGGAACAGTGTGGTGCCGACATGCTGGGTGATTTAAAACGTTTTAATTGGTTAAATGCAACTAAAAACACTATGTTTAAAGTTGCATTCGTCTTTGCAGTGTACACTCCAAAACTGTTGGAAATGTGTCCATGTAAATGGCCTTAATCTGATGATGTGACTTGTTCTAATCTAATTGAATCTAATGACCTATTTTATCATTGACACGGCAACACCACCTATCTTACTTTTCGGTGAAATTAAGTACTTAATATCACTGGTTTCACTCTTCTCATTTTTTATTTCTACACATTCTGATTAACTTAGTTGTCCAGGCTTCTCAAATACGAATGTAGTTTTTAGAAAATTTTTGTTTTTCTGTAAAATTGAGCAAACCTAGTTAGGTAATGTTATATTAACTGATACCTACTTAACTGTAGAATTACAACTTTGCACCAACAGTCATCAAATATGTTCTAGAAGTTAGCTTCAGCTTCATCTGCTGCAGAAGATGAAACCGAAGCTAACTTCTAGGGCGTATGCATGCATGGTAATAAAAAATATTGCTGCATTTATGCTAAGTAACAAGTTGTAAATTTATATTATAGAACAAAATGTAAGTGTGGGCGAAGCACACTTACATCTTGTACACACAGCAGAAATGAAACTTTTATTATAATTTTTATAAAAAAAATGTGGGAATGGAACCTGTAACAGATGGTTTTTTACTAGGCCACCATGCAGTTGGGTTCAATTAAGTGTGGTACAGCAATTATGCAACCAAATATACAAATTCTAAAAATTATGGTGTGCTACTTGAATTTAGAAATACGTTAGGGTATATATGCATATATTATATTGCTAATTAATTATTATTGTAAATTATTTTATTGACATTGATATGGGGTTATATAACTGATACTGACAAATATTATTAATTATCAAATTCGATAGGTCTATATTGATGTTGCTCCATCTCAACGTCACTCATCAATTTTATATCTTTCTCGTCAATTTTTAATGCATTTGACACGTCAAGAAAAAGAGAAATGATGAGTGAAATTGAGATAGATTAAGAATTTTCGCGTGACGCTAAATTTGACTTAAAAAAACGCCCCTCTAGAAGTTTGAAAAATAGTTACTATATTAAATTGACAAATATAAATTATTTTACATGAAGTGTAATGTCAATGACATTTTGCATGATAAACTTAAATTTTTTGTGTTAATGGCGATTAATAATCTCTATAATTAACACATTTGTTTAATAAATAATTATTATAAAAATATTGCACATATATATACTGACAAATACAAATATTAATTATTTCTATTACGTTAAACATGTATTTAATTAACACTTATAATATACAGGTAGCTTTTTTTCAAAAGTAAAAATATAAAAATGACGTGTCAAGAAGTGCTTGTTGTAGGGGAGATTGAAAGTGACACACAATAGCATATCAAAAGACTAACATTTCCAAATAATAATTAAAGTGGTTCATGAATTTTTGCCCCGATTTTATGAGATGTTCCGTTTAGATACTAATAAAAAAATATCTTGTTTATTACATGTATTCTAAATTATTAAAATTTGAATAGTTCATGCAAGATTTATATAATCAATAATACTTACAATTTCAAATATTTGTTAATTGAAGTGAATATTAGGTACTATAATATTATAGTCCAAAATTATGAATAGGTAAATAACAATTTAGTAGGCTTTCTCTTGTGTAATGGTGATACACTCACCAATTGTAAACTTTATTTTATTTTATATTATTAAATTTCTGCACTAAAGCTTTAATAATAATTCGACTGTCACTCTCTTCTTACTCCAACTTGCCCAATGTCTGTTTAAGTTCGTTGTTACAGTTCAGTTCAATTCATGAGAAAATGTACCGTCGTACAGAACATGCTCAGAGCAAACAAACGGAGCTATGGTAAACTATTTGTTCACTTCTCATTCATTTAGTTTATGGTTTATTCATCATATCAATAACAATAACACGTAGGCATGAGATTGTAATTTCTTTATATTAATATTACAATTATAAATTATTTAAATTTTTAAAAATCAGTTCATATAATTACTTAATATATATAAAATTAATTTATACAATATAATAATACAATTAGAATCTTTTAACATATATACAAACTAAATAATCAATTATATTTAATAAAATTGTAAATAAAAACTTATTTAAAATAATAAGTATATATATAAAGTTTTGTTTCTACAGAGACATCTAGAACATTGAAAGAGGAGTTCTACAATATTTTATTATCAAATAAGGAACTAATTGCTATTGCCAATCAATTAATTATGAGAGGAGTGCATTCGCATCTTTTATAAATTGAGCGAAATGAAAAATGTTTCTCACAACCATGCTTACATAACATAAATCAAATTACAACAATTAAGGTTGTGCGGCTTGTACCAAACTCAATTTCAAATCTCGAGCCAAGTGCGATATGTCCACTACAGAATCAACCATTTCTTGCACTGCCGTAACACTAGGAAATTGTAAAGCGGCTTGCTTGGTTTTATTTACACTTGTTCTCAACGATTCGGACAAAGCATTGGCACAATTTAAAGCTCTAATTTTGATATCGGTTTTTGAAACATTTCGATGTACAGTATCACCAATGTTCACCATTTTATGGGCACTTAAAACTACAAATTTTCCATGTGCTAAAAACACTTTTGGATGTTGATTATGCTCCACAGTTTGCAGAAAGGCATCGATAGCATGTGTTAAATTATTATGATGTGTAGTAGCTTGAGCTGCATAAAATGTAAGTACTTGCTTGTCATCAGGGTCGACTAATTTTGCGTTGTCTATAGCTGCATCATCGGCATTTTTTACGCAACAATCAAAATCTTTTTGTAATTCTTTAGGTAACGCATTGCGAATATCTGCATTCGTTTTATCTAGCGCTTCTTTAGATTCTAAATTAACATAATCGTAATCTTCTAAACTTTCATTATTATTTATTTGCGGGGAAGAGTCGCGTTTGAATAATAAGGTGCCGTTGCCCTGAATGAATGAAGCTGCCTGTCGGATGTCTTCTGTTAAAGCTCGTGCACAAGATATGATTTGATCTAATTCGTCTGGTTTATAATTTTTATCGTTATCATCATCATTGACTTGCGTTAATAATTCAATGGACCATTCGTGTTGTTGTAAGCTTTCTATTGCTTCGTGTATTAATTTATATGAATTTTTTAAAGCGATTACCAAATTTACTAATTTTCCGGCCAGGTTTTTATCGGAAGCCCTTTGCGCATTGCCCATGGCTCCCACACAAAATTCGACAAAATCATGTAGAGAAGTTTTTAGTCTTATAACAGCCAATTTAATTTCCATTATGTTGACTTCTAATTTTTCCAATGTTCTCCATTTGGGTGTAACAAAGCCCAATAATCTTGATATTACACTTGTCGTCTCAGTCTGCATT
Organism: Tachinus sp. AB-2021; assembly: GCA_030264575.1. Lineage (NCBI taxonomy): Eukaryota > Metazoa > Arthropoda > Insecta > Coleoptera > Staphylinidae > Tachinus > Tachinus sp. AB-2021. Next base: position 12,327 of record JARJEC010061278.1, on the reverse strand, counting down.
CTCTCTAAAGTATCTAAGGCCGAGCTTAATTCTAATGGCAGTTCTCTTATTTGATGTTGGGATGGTGGTGGTACATCATATATTTGTTGGTGTAAGACGAGTTGGGGTGGTTTGAAGTGTGATCGTGGTACATCGTAATCTGGCATATTTATTAAACTACTTCGATTCGATGAGCTTAATGATTCGGCTGTAAGGGATAAAGAACTTGCTGAACTCGATGGGGTTAACATGTTTTGTGAATGCAGTAAAGGCCTTGGAATGTCGTAACTGTCTTGTGAATCTTTACTCATTGGTGATATGCATGAAGGAGCTGGAGAACATCTCATGCAATTTCTTAGATCATAAGGTACTGCTCGTGGTGGAATATCATAGTAGTCAGAACTCTGGCTTTGTTGACTTGGTGATAGGCTTTGAACTGGTATTGGTGAACACCTTATTGGTGGCATATCATATAAGTAGACATCGTTGTATTTTCTTGGAGTTAGGACCTGAAAGAATATAAATTATTAGTATTAATTATATTAAAATTAATTAAAGTAAAAACGTAAATAGATAAAATAAAAAACAGCATTTTTAAAAATTATAATGATACCTTGGAAGTGAGATTTGCATTCTTATAATATATTAACAATTGATATTTGTTTATTTTTATAAACATTTATTAGAGCTTAGAGTAAAGTTAGTGTAATTATTCAATAATCATATTATAATTCAATCTTAGAATTAAATTTATTTAAAAAATGAAAATAAAATAATACAAATTGCAAAATATAACATTTATCACTAAAAGTAGTTTTTAAATGATCTAAGAAAAAGAAATTTTAATTATTTAAATATGTTTATAAATCATTAAATTTAAAATAGAATATTCAATAAATATTATAAACATTGATTTTTTAATTTCTGATTTACTTAAGATTTTTCTTATTCTAATGATTACTTGGATTTCACACAATCAGTGATACCAACAATATTTAATTGTGCTTTTTGCTTAGTAGGTATACCATTCTAGCAACACAATTTGTAATATTTAATAAATAAAAATTATTTTATAAATTCAAGTAAGTACTAAATAAAAATGTTTTGAATTATTTAAAAGAAAACAACAAAAATACATTATCTTATCTGTTAATCTCGTTGCATTGAATAAATGCTAAGTTTGAACCGGGAAGTTCATTTGGGATTATTTTACCATTTAAATAACACATTGTGCACACATTCAACAATTTACCACAAAATAATCGATGATTTGCAAGTCAAATTGCCTGTTTTTAACCTCGGGCTTCGATAAAACACGACCGGCATTCTTCCGACATTCACGCGAATGCACTGCTTTGCCAAAGCATAAAAGAGAAGCAAGGAAAAGAGCAATCAATAACACATAGGCGTAGTCGTAATTAGGCATATAAGATTTTCGTCTGGGAGAAATTAATCGAAAAGTAAATATGATGAGACGAAAAATGTGAGTTCCATATATAGAATACAGCTTCGGTATTTGCTTCATGGCCAAATATAGTTTAAATATGCAGTTGTAGCCTTCATTTTTTTCTTATTAGTCTGGCGCCTTTTGTCTTCCCAACATGTTTATACGATCAAAGTCGATGTAATAATTTACAATATGGTAGTGTCCATTCGACTGATTTTATCATCTATGCACTCTTTAAACATATATTTATAGATATTCATCGCCTGAATATACCAATTATGTTTATTTTATAATACATAATAAGATTACTATCGAGTACATCCAAAACGATTACGGGGATGTAAATTGTTTATTCAACCACAAATAAGAGCTGCTTAAAAAATAACTGCGTTGTATTTTTTATTACTAAGTTATTTTATTCTTTAGGTACGTATTTATATCTATTGTTTTACAACAAAAACATGCAGGGTTCACATAATAACTGATAAGTTAGCTATTAAGTAATGTGGTTAAATGCATTTTAATTTTGATTGGAAACTTATCAACTATTGTAAATCTCTTTATAATCTGTTAATTGTTTTGGAAATCTCCTCCACTCAATGAAATCATTTTTTTATATAGAAACATTAATACATTATCCACAATGAATAGATAAAATAGAATAATGATTATGTTTAATGTTTGAATTCTGCACATTGAGAAAAAGGTGAAGGACAACATTTTTGGTCTAACATTTGGATTGGTCAAGAATGTTTTTGTATAAATTACTTAAATTATTCTTAATAAGAATCAAAGTCATAGGTACTCCTTTAATTGCAAGAGACTATGGGCAGAAAAACAATACCTAAAACGATTTTTTTATAATTGCGCCATTGTTGTAATACTGCAAATAATTATGCGTTAAATATCAAGATGCCTACCGTTTTTGTTTTGTTTTTGTCGATTTTACTGTCATTCTCACACCTACTGCAAGTATGTCTATGATTACTGATCAGTATTGAATTAAATGCTGAAGATTGTGCAAAAAACCGTAGCCAAACAGCGATATATTTCTATTGGGATGTCAACAATGATTGGCAATTGATTAATAAGCAACCAAATATGCACTTAATTATAATATTGTAATGCAGAAAAGTTAAAAACCTCTAGATAGATTAAAAAACAATAATCTGGTTATTTCAAATATGAAAAACTGAATTTGGCACACCTGGAAAATCACAAACGAAGTAATATTGCTAGAATTTTTGTTGCGGGAATTTGGTTTTGTTGTTTGTTGACACCTCTGTAGAATGCTTAATATAATCCAAAAAAGAACTTGAGCCGTTTAGAAAAACGACCAAAAACATAGTGACCTAGTTCTGGTAGAAAACAAAACCCAACTAATTACGATGAAGGATTTCTGTTCTAAATACTCTACAGGAAATAGACATATGGATAGTTCAACTCAGATTACAAGAAGTTGGTTTAAAAACTTGCATACTGATGACCTAGTAGCCAGACTCGCAGCCATTGAATTAAATGGTGGCACACCGGTTTATGGTAGTACATTTGCCACATGGAAGAAAATAAGTTTGGAGAATAACGAGAGAACGATTGTGCAGTTTTATTAACAAATGGGTTAACCATGAAGTAGGTCCAATGATGGTGTGGGAAAGAATATTGATGGAGGCTTGCACCAAATTGGTAATTGTTGACAAAGATTCGCTGACGGCACAGTGGTATATTAAAGCAATTTTAGGAAATATGTGGTTTCAATTGCTCTATTTATCGCTTGCCAGCAAAGTTTAGTGGCATGGGCCGCCGCATGCAGAATAGTTAGAGCTATAGAAGATAACACAAAATATTGACATTAGTTGAAGTTGGGTTCTTCTTTGTTAAGTTCATTTTTTAAAAATGAATTATATGCACCTACGTGTATAAATCATTTGTTTGGGCTTCTTTTAAGGTGAGGTGATTGCCTCATCAAGTGACCTTTGCAAATAACTTACACCTTTTGGTTTTATTCTCTTCGTCCCGATGTCAATGTTCTAATCATTTTCTACCTAATGTATTGCTGCAGTTACTTTTTAACTGGGCTGGTTTCTTCGCGGAAACCATACAGTTAAGCTATAACCCACTTTTAACCGTTAGCGTCTCTTGTATTTTCTACATTTGCTTATTCTTCTTCCTGCCATTCTTGAGTTGTTCAGTATACTTGTGCCCAGGTGTATTCTTAGTTTTTTTAGTTATTTGTACACTTCCTTCTCGTAGTATCCTCTCTCTTTTATAAAATGTTTATGTAGTTTCATCAATTGAATCTTCTTCAATAAATCTAAATTTGCAAGTTTTAGTTCCAGTGAAATTCTTAAGTCGCCATTTGGGATATTTCATCGTGTCTCCTTGTCAGATATATTCTTACCATCTTGTAAGTTTTATTGCCAGTCAATCTTAATATAGCGTATAACCGTTTGGAAATTGCTTCGTCAGTTCCGTCATTATGCTTTTCTTGAGCAATTCCTTTCTTCACATTTTTATCTCTGCAATTTAATGTTGTTTCAGTAAGTATTCTTGTGATTTCTATTCTAACATCTTTTGTTTCTTGATAGAAATAGTTATCTTGGCCTTCTTTGTTTTATTCTCTTCTTTGATTTTATGTTTTTTTGTTTCTTTCTCTTCTTTCCTTTGTCTTCTGTGGCTATTATTTATTATGTTTAATTCCATTTTGGTACACTTCTCGTTTCAAGTTCTTCCATTTTTTTATTACTCAAAGTGTTTTAGTGCCCTCTATTTATTTTCGTCTTCGTGCATTTGTTAATGAATTTAGTCTTTTCTATAATGGCTTCTCTAATTCTTTTCTCTTTTTTTGTTTGGGCTGTATTGCAAGAAGTTTGCAAGTGTTCGGTAAAATGCATATAACTGAAAATTTGAGAGTTCGGTAAACAGCTCGATTTAGACAAAAATATAGTGTATGTAATATTTTATTATCGGTCACAATAAGGTCATTATATTTTGTCGTCTTCAAGTTGGTAAAGATAAACTGATAAATTTGCAATTAACTTTTTGCAACTTCTCCGTGCCATTGTTTGTATTAATTAAGAAGAAAGGCTACATGTGTATTATAGCAGGACCTGAGACGCTAAAACCTTTTGATGAAAATGTCTGTTTTTGGAATGACAATAGATGTATGCACTTTAAATTGATTCAAAAGTTGCAAATAATGATACACGCGTACTTTCAATGAAGCATGACAAGATATCATGCAGCACACCCTGTTAGAAAACTAACGTGGTTCTAACGACGAAAATGGTTAAATAACCATACAGTTGAGAATTGAAGAAATGTAATTCCAAAATTGTTTAAAGAACCCAACTAGCCATTCCCGAGCATTCTAAATAAACTGGTATGAGGCAGCATCACTCCGATCGAGTGACTAAGAAAAGTAATAGAAAAAGAAAAGTCAATCATATTGCATCCCAGAAACTCTATCGTAATACTCTGTGTTTTTTGTTTATTTTTAATAAAAAACTCTCATTAATATTTTTCTTCGTATAAATGAAGAATTTTTGTTGTTATATCAACGGCTGTTAGTATGTAGTTGAAAAGCAGAAAACCTAAAAAGATGTGGTTGAAACAGTAGCTTTTAATTAGAAGAAGGCATATTAATAATCTTCAGAGGGGTTCGATACTATTTTGAACAACAACCAGTATCGTTCAAGACATTATGAACCGCATTTTGAAAATAATATAAATATTAATTTGATTATCAGTTATTCTTAAAACCATCTGATTGGGTAAATTATGCGAGGATGAATAAAAATTACTATTTTCATTTAATCAACTTGCTTACACCGTTAATTCAGAAAATCCCAAACCAAATGAGAAAAAGTATTATTTCCAATCATCTTCGATTTCTTGCCACATGGATGAATTATGAAAAGTTATAATTTGTCATCCTAGTGGTAAGTGATTATTATTATTCCCAAAGTACTTAAAATAAACCGTTGGACTCAAATAGAAGTTTATAATAGAGTAATGATATTGAATGTTTCAGTAAATATAGAAGAAGCTAATTTGAGAAAACCATTGGTGATAAAGATACAATCAAAAATATTGATGAGTTAAAATATACATTTCATTTATTAAAGTTCAAGTATGTGAGCATTATGAGCAATATATCTATAAACAACTTTTACCTGATTGTACAATTGTTATGACAAAATCAATAAAGTGCTTCACTAAACTTCGATGTCGAGCATAATATATTATAAAACTAATTATATCTACCATTGTGAATGCTTTATAATTTATTCGAAGTCAAAACAAATTAAATCACCACCCTCCCAAAAACAACTACATTTCCCCAGTAAATTGTTTGATTTTTAATCAATATCGAATCGAATGGAACTCATTGCCTAAATTAAATCAGCACCCCTTTTTGCATCGCCCAAGGCTGCGAGACATTTAACAGAATCTAGGGTGGATTCATCACCTTGCAGGCTTCCTATCTACTATAACTGGAAATGTGCAAATTAATTTAAACAATTTCATCTCGAAATCATGTCTAGACATTTAATCTGGTAGTGAGTGAAGGAGAAACGGGGCGTCCGCCCTCGGATACAGACGACACCGTTGCCATGACCACGCTTTACATCCCGTTCGTATCGATTTATATCATTTGCGGGCGGAGTTATGCAATAATAATGCAAAAAAGACAGTAAATCTCATGTAAATTTTTAATGTGTTCGGTAAACGAAGGGTTGTGTAAAATGGAGGCAGGATGGGATTTGTCTAAATGTGGATTTTGGGATTAGGGTGTTTTAGTAAATAGAAGCCAGTGGCGTAGGAGGGTACAAGAGGTGGTGCAAAGTATGACGTACATCACATCGTTGTTTTTATCTCTTTCCTTTGAATATCCTTGAAAGTGATTGATGATGTTTTTAAGATAAACATTATATTTCAAATTTATCTTCTGGGCCACAATATGTTCCTAATATATTAATATAACATATTTATCTTTACTCGACAGTTTTAAAGTAACAATTTGAGTTAATATACTTGTTGATTATTGAGACAATATTTAGTTTAAAGATATCATAAAAGAATCTTTTAATCGGTTTCCTTGAATTATATACATTTTTAATTTATCTAATATACACTAATACATATTAAATGAAGTTCTAGTATGGACACATGTCGCTCAATCTTTGCCTAATTGTTATTGTTGGAGTCTTGACTTAGTCTTGGCGTTGTAAACATAAGTGTAAATTAATCGTTTTTTAAACAGAAAAGGCATTGAACCGATTATAATTTATCATCAACTGATGAATATAGAGTTTATAGGTCTTGCATGGATGTCAAAAACATTTGCTAGTAAACCACGAGAATTGATAGCCGGTGATACCGAAGTTGACGACAAAAAAGGAGCACAGGATATCTGACAAACCCTAGGTATTCCATTTTAAATAGTGTGGCGTGGAGCGATATCACTCAAGTGGCCAAAAAATGTTAACACAACTCAAATCACATAAAAAATCCCATTGCAGTTGATCAATTGACGTGCTATCATGCCATTTGGCTGGATACAAATCAAATATTCAAGCAAACATAGTATGCAGGCAAAGTAATGGAAATTGTGTTTTGCGATCAGAAAAAAAGTACTTTTGGCCGACTGATTAGAATAAACACTGGCAAATACTAAGGACACTAAAATACTCAGGGCAGAACCATAAAATGAGAATGTTGGGAAAGAGGATAAGCATACTCCACGACAACGTTAGACCATTCGTCGTCCATCAAACCTTTGCTCTCTTGCAACAGTTTCAATGAAACATTAAGGCACTTCTACCCTTTAGTCCGGACTTTAGCACTCAGTGTTCATATGTTTCCTAAAATGAAAAGGCATTTAATCAGAAGGCGATTCAGTTGGTGAACAATGAAGTTCAACACTCAATGAGATGGCGGAGAGTTGGTATTACATGACATATACAGAAACTGTCAGTATGATTACAAAAAGCATCTATTTAAGTGGGAATTATGTAGAAAAATCGACAAATATCCAACCTTTAAAATGATGTAAATCTTAAACGGATATATAATTTCTAAATAAGAGTGACCTTACTTTTTGAAATATCCTATTAGTTTGCAATAGATATCAATTTTGTAAAGGCTTTAAAACAAAAAGAAAACTTTTTCAAATTTTCATTTGGCCACCTGAAAATTACATACAAATTTAAATAAATATTACTAAATTGTAACTAAAAAAAATCTATATAAGAATAATAAATTTTGCTATTAATTAAATGTGCAATAAAATAGACGTTTCAATTTAAATTTTAAGAGATTCCACATTATGAGTTATTTAATCAAAAATGTACTAATGGCAGAGATTCATAATCACGCGTTAATTATCGCGAGAACATCGATGGCAAATGAATACGTGAGTGTCAAAGGAAAAAAAATTCAACACGAACACTTTTATCGAATATTGAATATAATTGCGGTTTATCCATAACTCACATTATATGAAATTAAATAAAAATATACAAATAGTATGTAGAATATTTGTTAATCAAATTTGGTAGTAATGCCCCAATTCATTCGTTAATTCATTGAAGGACTTTAACCCCATACTAACTTGTAATTACTTTAACATTTGCAGAACAAAGCCCATTCTATAATCGAGATTAACAAACAACAACCAGTGATGTTTAAATTGCTATCCAGTAAATAAGTAAATTTAATATATGTAATTAAATAATTAATAAAATTCTTTATAATGTTTACATTATAATTTATCCAATAATAATTGTATATAAATTTACGTAGTACGTTATTAAACATTCAGTTTTGTATTGCTTCGAATTGTTTTAAATGATAATAATCCAAATAAAATATTTATAGAGAAAACCAGGTGTAATAAATTTGTATGGCATTGAAACTTGCACAGTAGTTAACTTGCGGTATAACTAAGCAATATTTGGGCATTTCAAGTTTGTTTGGGTTAGTCAACTCGTTCGGAAGCCCATAAAAACGTCCGCATTACCGTTCACAAAACGACAACCTTGCCCTAATTGGAAGTAATATTTTTTACTTAGAAACTACCTTGCGACCTTGAATACTTTTATTTTCTCAGACGGTTAGTTAAACAATTATTCCACTAGACAGGATCCCATAGAGAATCTTTTGATGCGCATTTTATAAGTGTGATCTTTTTCTTTAGCACGCGTATAACTATATATTAATCTATCACGGTATATGCTAGTCCTAAACGAAACTGACAGCTTGATGGTAGATACGGGATGGATTGAGTGATTCATTTTTTTCCCACTTCATCTTTTCTGGTGGATCCGAGTTATTACGATAATATCAGCCAGGGTAGATGGAAACTTCCATTTACGTATAATCCAATTCATGTCAGTATTCATTTAAACGAAAATGTTCATAAAGAAGCGATTATAAAGTCCATGTAATCAATGACATTTCACATCTGTTTTACCTAGGATGACACAAGATTATTTATTCAAAGCAATCTTGCAAGGTAAATAAATAACTCGGCAAATGTTAATCTCTCCCTTTAGCAAAGTAGCGACTCGCATTTAATCAAATAAGGAGTCGCATTGTATCTAACTGAACAATATTACAAATACAGTCTGATGGCAATCCATTTAAGCTTAATGACAAGTAGACATGCCAATTCTAATATGGGATTAGTAAAGGACGTACAGGATTACCGTATAATTCCACGGGGCATTGATTTATTTGGGAGCTTATATCGTCTACATGTTAATTTAAGGTTATAGAAAAACATCGGATTTAATACAGAATGTGATGTTTCATATCCTAGGATTGGAGTGAATGACTTTATTATATAAAAAAGTAACTTATTAATAGCTATAAGTTGTGGCAGATGATTACTTATAAGTGCAGGAAGTTGGATCATAAACATAATGAGGAAAGTGTTGAGATAAATGTTTATCAAAGAAAATGAAATTCCATCAATTCTAAAACATTTTGGCAATACATTCAAAAAGTAATCAAATCAGCGAGAAAGCTTTAAGTGCGACTAATTTAATTTCTCATATAAAATCTTTAGAGTTTAAGATTTCCATTATTTTCCATTTTAAAGCCGAACGTTTTTCACTTCTATCTATAATTACAGTACATTAATTTTAAGAGACATTACCGCAATTTCAACTTTCATTGAAAATTGCTATACATTTATTCCGAGATCTTCTTTGAGATTGCTAGTTAGCTTCCCACTACGAGAAAATCGGTCAGTAATTTGATCTCGATTGAATATTAACTGTTTTATTATATAAAGTATAGTGTAAAATTGAATCAAGGCAAGGTTACACATAACGAATATAACCAGTTATACATAATTATAATACATCTTATATTTTGTAAAAAAAAGTTCAGAACAAAATGTGTACTTAATAATATTGTGATTAAAAACTTTATTGTATTATTTTGATTAACAATAATTATTTAGACAACAAATTGCCGAAATGCAATTTTTTAAATAAGCATCTTAATACGAGTTGTCTATAAAAAAATTTAAACTTCCATAATATTCAAAGAAAAGTCTATTTTAATAGAATTTATTTGTGTACATATTAATCGAGTTTATTAGTTCTGGTCACTAAGTAAACAAACGCCTTTATTTATTAAAATTAAAACGTTTATTATCAGATAATGAAAGTCTCATTTTTATTTAATAGAAATGTTTAGCATATAAAATTATATTATAATAATTACTAAATATTTCTATGAAAAAATATTTCTGCATTGTCGGATAGTGTTAAGCCAGAATTTTGCAAAATATGATCTTAGTAAATATTGAATTATATTTTAATAATCAATAATTATCTCTTTTAAATCAAAATATGGGATTATTGACTTCAATTGTAATTGTCGGTCACCACAAAATCTAGACGAAAATTAGTGATTCGAATTAACGCTGTGAAATTACTAAACCGTAAAGCAGTTATCAAATGATGAGTACACCAAAAATACCAGCATAGATATTACTAATTTCTCTAATTCTTATTTTGATACTCATATCAATAAATAATTTGCTCTTAAAATGTGTATGTATATCCTGCATTTCTAGAACAAAAGCACTTACGACGCTAAAATTGGTTAAAAAGTCCTAATTTTTTTAATGAAAGTTTAAAAACATTTATTTTGATATCAATTGTAACTAAGGAAATTTAATTTATATGACAATTGATTCTAATTGATTTTGAATTAATTATGAAACTTTCTATTAAATTTAATTTGGAGAACAATGTGTTATAATTAATAAGAGATATGAAATTAGCATAATGATATATTCAACAATTTAATAAAATTAATGTTGTATAATGGGATCTTCTGCCCACGCAAACAGCAATAAGTTCTTGAACCCACCTTGAAAGATTCTTAGAATAATTCAATAATTAAAATCCTTTACGTGGAAATGATGATGAATCATTTCTGTCGTAGAAAATTCCAAACAAATGAAGAAACTTTAAAATGACTAAATAAGTTTATCGAATGCATGCAACACCATGACATCATGGTAATTTAAGCACGCGATTATTTTTATCAATGATTGCTAAATATATTGTCAATAACACGTGGGTAAACAATTATGTGCAAAATAAGTTTTGCGAATCAATTTCTTATTGTGGTGATTTATAATCCTTTATTGTAGTGTTTACGAATAACATCAAAATACTTAACAAATTAAAATTGCCTTGGAGGAAGGTTGATACTTATTGCGTTTTACCTTCGAGCTATTAGGAAATGTTTGAGATTTACAATGAAAATAAAAAAGTTAATATGTGGATACCTAATTCAATTTTTCTAAATAAATTCAATGATTCCATAATCTTATTGCAAACAATTTACAATTAATTAATTTATTGATGTGCCACTTAAGTTTTACGACTACTAAATTAGTAATTAAAAAACAAATATTATTTTCAATATTATTTCCACAATTTATAGTATACGTTACTTTTCAATTGTTGTGTTATTTTATGGCATTTATAGTTTTGCTATACTTGAACTATTAAACATTCATTTTAAAATTCAATTTATTCATCTGAATAAATGCAATATGCAGATTTGCACGAACTATCGTAATCACTTTAGGTAAAATAACATTAACTGACAAAACAATTTATGTAGGCACATACTGGTTAACAGTAAATTAATTTAATGCGTTGAAAGTAATTGTCGAAATGTTTACATAATTGAACTAAACGTACATTATTTCCCGGACAAAATACTCGATTGTTTTTATTAAAAATATTCGATACTAATGTCAATTAATTTTATTTATTTGCAATAACGTGGTCATACAAGGTGTTCGGGGAAAGACATATTTTAAGCAGAATCAATATAAAAGAAGGTTATAAGTATAAACATATTATGTATAATTGTAGTGATGAAATTGTAGCAAATTACCAGCTTCTTTGGACCTAATTTATTAAGATGTTTATTCAATTTAAAAATCTTGTGAACATTTTTAAAATCACTTTTTGTGGAATACATATAAAGAGACTTACTCTTTATATGTTTTCCACAAATTTGTAATTTTGAAACCAGTTTTTGCCAATGATCTTCTTTATATCATCATATTCCTGTTGTTGACTCTTTTTTCCTCTGCCAGGTGTATGTTTGCCTATCTATCGACATTTTGTCGCACCACTTAGCCTACTCAATTTAACCCATTAGAGTCCAGAAAGACCATATGACCCCACCAAGTGGATTACTCTTATGTAGAAAAAATAAACTGGGCGTTATTGGGTTAATGGCGCACCTTCAATACATCACTCTGCTTCATTGGTTATATTAAGAACAAATAAAATTATTTATCGCTCAACGAGATCTCAACCAAGTTTTTCAAAGTCATTTGTTTTTTGATTTCATAA
>JARJEC010061259.1:0-13536 GCA_030264575.1 Tachinus sp. AB-2021 | reverse complement strand
GGCGTAACCACAATTAAAATTATGTTTGATTCATAACTGTCAGAAAGAAATCTGAGAAATGAATACCTAATATAAAATGAAATAATAGGTTGATTTCTCATCATAAAATGCTAATTAATAATATTCAATGAAAAAAATATTTGTGAAATTATCCAAAAATATTAAAATATGGTGCAAAAAAGTTAACTAATCACCAGTTTCTTATTTATCTGTTTTTTGTGAGTCTGTTATCTTTTTTTAACATTATTTATTAATCGGACATACAGTTTTTTATCTTCTATTAAATTTAACTTGTTTAAGGCGCAAACGATAAAATAGATTCTACTGACAACCAGTATGAAGGTCACCCCCATCTGGAAAACAAATAAAAAGTATTAATAAATAAATAATTTTGTTTAAATTTTTTATACACATTATGTGAATGAATTAGCGGACATGGACCGGGTAATTTTGCAGTTCGTGCCAGAATAAAATAAAAATCTTAATTCCAAAATGCTAAGAAACCCTTCGTTTTGGCCTCACAAGATCCTCAAAGTTTTGATTCGCTCAGCAACGTATCAAATTTCTATTAAAATTAAAACCTATAATGTAGGAAATTTTTTTTCCCTATGAACATAAACAAGAAATGTTCAAATTGGCATACGTTTTCTTCTTAGTTAATTGTAGGCTTCAAATTCATGGCGTTCTCAACCATCAATAAAACTCGTCAGGGAACTGTCATGGTTCCATGAGGGTACTGAAAGCAAATGTGTCTTCCAAACGTGTTGAAGACTATAATTTTTCTATGACTACAATTTAATTAAAAAAGAATACATATTTTAAATATAATAATAAAATGTACTGAAAATGTAACAAACATCACAATTATATAAATGAGGTTAGTAATGATAAAGCACCACCAGAACACCACTGATGCCAGTAACGATAACTTAAAACTTTTATTTTATTTGGTCTTTAAATTAAATTAAAATTAAAGATATTTTACGATATCTTTAGTTGTGTTATGTTATACATAATAATAAACCTACAACATATTACAACGTAAGTTTTCAAATTATTGTAACATGGTAAAACCAGTACAATATATAAGGTGACATCACAAAATGTGACAATTTTCTGATTGAGAATATCGATATACCCAAGTCGTAAAATTCCAAGTATAATAATATACTTAAGGGCGTTTTATATGGCTTCATAACTAAATCGAAGAAAAGGTACCTTTAAAGTACATTTTAGAAAAAAACTTTTTTATAAATTCATTTATATTACTATTTTGCGTTTTTTTTTTCACCAGCTATTTTGCGTTGTCCTCCGTTATATCAAAATAAGGAAAATTGATAATTAATTAGTTTTGTATAAGAATTTCAAAACAAGTTAAATTGGTATAGGGGGCAAGTATATAATACCTTTTTCAAAAAAGTTGCAAAATACATGTTTTCTATTTTAAGAAATAAGCAAGCATTAACAAATATTATCAACTAGAAATTGAGTTCTGTAAAGTATATGTGTGCTAGTGTGGATAAATAGTAAACTTGCCTAGGTACGGAAAAGTACCACTCAGTCAAATTTTCTTCTACGTCCCAATCTGCAACCGCAAATTCAAATTTAAATTCTAGTAAGTCACGCGACAATAAACAGTATTAAGTTATATAACTGTTATTGTTAATTGTCTAACGTCCTTCTTATAATGATAGGTTTGAATAATTAGACAACGAATATGAATTAAAATAATTTATTTTATAAAAAATTTATCAGCCTGCAAACATTTAGACATTAGTTTTCATAAAATAAATTATTTTAAGTCCTATTCTCTGTCTAATTATGCAAACCTACATAATTGTTTTCCAAAAGAGATGGCATATAGAATTAAAATTATGAATAATTTATTTCTTACAGATAATAGTATTACTACTTATATTGCTACAATACGAAATAGAATTATTTCAGGTTAAATAATATTTTTTATTTTTCATTTAAAATTTATGGCCGTTCATAGCCTAGCAATGCCTCTGCTACACCAAGGTAATATACTGTTTGAGCTATACCAAATAATGGAGCTATCACAATAACTCGACACAAACCACCTTTAAAAAATGCTAGTGGACCTTCATGTTTTAAAGTTTGAAATGCACAATCCAATACACTGTTATATTTTTGCGCGCCCGCTTGCAGACGCGTTTTGACAACATCCAATGGATTTACCGTAAAAGCTGCAACAGAGCCTGCGGTGCAGCCAGATAAAAACGAACACCAGAAAACAGCTTCGTTTGAGTTTTCTTTTCTCGGCCCTAAAGCGTTTAATGTAGCAAATAATGGAAAATAAATAACAGAAAAAGAAACGTCTCGCAATCCAGTGGCAAAAACTCCTTTGTATAAGCCAAACAATCCGTGCTTTTTTAAAACACTTGCAGTTAGCTGGATAGCTGAAACTTTCTTGTATTTTTTTCCTGCTGCTTCTGCATCTGCTGCAACTCGACCAGCATCTTGCATTTGAATTTTTAATAATTCCATAGGTGTGGTAATTATAATCTGCATTAAACCGGCCATACCTCCTGCAGCCATCTGTCTGGGAATTGGAAGGCTTCCATTTGGTTTTTTAAAATGAAACCTAAAGAAATCATTGGCTGCTAATTTAATGGCCTTTTCTGGCGTAATCAGCAAAATATTTACTGCTGATCCTCTGTACATTCCAAAATATCCTTCAGCCTTATACGTTTGAACGAAGCAGTCCAACATAGATTTGTATCTTCTTTCGCCGTTTGGACCAATCGGTTGATTTTGCAGACGGGTTTTAACCAAATCGAGTGGAAAAACACATGATACACCAATAATACCCGCAATTCCTCCATTTACAATTTTTGGAATCAGAGAAAACTGTTGCGGCGGTGGTGGTCGACTGCCATGACTCATTTTAAATTACAAAATAAACATTTTCCCGTTGCGCAATCCAATAGCATCTGCAAACATATCTAACGTAAACTTATAGTTAGTAAAACAATAGAATAAGTTAAAGTTCATGCAAACGACAGACTTAAAAAACTTATTCATATCTGTTTGTTGGGTTTGCTCAACTGGCCATCGACTTCGAGGTCCTTAAGCCGCGTTTATGTAAGTGTGTGTGTGTTGAATTGAAGCTTATTAGTGTCTAGAGCGCCATTAAATGTTTTCGAATTGCAAATGGCATAGATGGGCGGAGTTTGTAATCACCCATCCAAGTACTGACCTAAGTACTTATACATTTGCAATTGACCGTACTGTATATGCTACTCGGTTGTTACTTAAGCATATTATTATACATAGCCTGTTTGATTATTTTGATTATATTAATAGTTATTTACAATATTATCTTATATAATTCACCAATACATACATTTTCAATAAAAAATTAAAATTCCAAAAGTTACAAGACAACTTACAGAAACTAATAATAATAAAATTAGGTTATGAATTTGTCAGATTGGCAAATTGGCTGTGATAATTTTGTTGCATCTGTATGCAAGTTATTAATTTTTTTACAACACTGATAATATTGATTTATTATACTTACTTGGCTTAGTTATATGCATCTGACATAGTTTTTTGTTGATTGATTTTTTTTTGTTCAACCTATAAATATTTTTGGTGTTTTAAATATGTATCTTGGTCGTCATGAAAACATTCTGACATTCTCGCGCAAACTTAAACTGGAAACAAGAGAAACCACACTCTTGCTTGCAGTAATCGTTGTACAGGTCCAACGCAATCTCTTATTCGTGCTAGGTGCTAATGCTGTGTTACTGGTATGGCCATTAGAAAATGGTCATCTATGATGTGACATGGTCATTGTAACCCCTTTTTAATTAATTATAAAACAAACAGAACATAAAAATACTATTTTGGTTTTGTTAAAATGATATACAAATCTAAAGCCAATACTTAACAATTTTGTAAAGAAAAATAATTCAAAAAGCATAACAAAAAGTTAAAATTCGATTATAAAGTCTGCAGTGTCAAATTTGATCATACCAGTAAAAAGTTAAAAACGGAGCTCAAGTTGTTTGAAATGTTTAGCTTCTTGATTTTTCCCAGAATGAAAATACCGACTACAATACCTTTATATATTAATTAAGGCATTTCAATTACATATAATTAAAAGTACTTAACCAGCAATGCCCCTTTTCCACATTTTCACATTAACTTGATCAGTTTGCCGAGTTATTTGGCTGCGTTTGGTAAAAAAAAGGTGTGGTGTAGGAGCAATACGTGTAATGGTCATGTGACATGGGTGTAGTATAGTGTACATGGTCATATTAATGCTAACAAATAACAAACATTATTTTTTAAGCAATCAGTAATTTCTCAAAAAGGATATTTTAAAATGTCAAATTTGTGATCTTGCAAATAATAATATCATTGCTGTTTTGATACAACACGAAATAAAATAACTTTATTTTTTAATCGCTCATTTCTGTACATAGGATCATTTGAAATTTATGGCCGATCATAGCCTAGCAGTGCTTCAGCTACACCGAGATAATAAACAGTTTGTGCTATTGCAAATAATGGAGATATCACAATAACTCGGCATAAACCACCTTTGAAAAATGCTAGTAGCCCTTCGTGTTTTAATGTTCGAAATGCACAATCCAATACACCGTTATATTGTTCCGCGCCCGCTTGCAGACGTGTTTTGACAACATCTAATGGAGTTACTGAGAGAGCTGCAACAGATCCTGCAGATAAACCAGACAAAAACGAACACCAAAATACAGCTTCATTTGAGTTTTCTTTTCTTGGTCCTAGATCATTCAATGTAGCAAATAATGGAAAATAAATAATAGAAAAAGTAACGTCTCGCAATCCAGTAGCAAAAACTCCTTTGTATAAACCAAACAATCCGTGCTTTTTTAATAGATTTGTAGTCAGTTGGATAGCTGAAGCTTTCGTATATTCTTTTCCGGCAGCTTTGGCATCTGCTGCAACTCGACCGGCGTCTTGCATTTGAATCTTTAACAACTCCATGGGTGTGGTAACTACTATCTGAAATAGACCGGCTAAACCACCTGCAGCCATCTGCCTAGGAATTGGAAGAGTTCCACTCGGTTTTCTTAAATGAAACCTAAAGAAATCATTTGCTGCTAATTTAATAGCCTTTTCTGGCGTAATCAGCAAAATATTTACTGCTGATCCTCTGTACATTCCAAAATACCCTTCAGCCTTATAAGTTTGCATAAAACAATCAAACATCGATTTGTATCGTCTTTCTCCATTTGGACCAATAGGTTGATTTTGTAGTCGGGTTTTAACCAAATCGAGTGGAAAGACACATGATACACCGATAATTCCTGCAATTCCGCCATTTATAATTTTTGGAATTAGAGCAAACGTTGTTGGTGGTGGTGGTCGAGTGTTGCGACTCATTTTAAATTTGAAAACTAATAATTTTGCAGTTACACATCTAATTGAATCTAAAATAAAATTTGGCATAAATTAATTTTCTACATTAGTAGGAAAACTGTTTTGTATAATAAATAAGTGCCCAATATCCTCTCATAACCACCGGTTAATGTTTACTGTGTAGCTAGCTATACACTATAGCTTCGCCTTGCAACGCATTTATACAAACGCATTTTATTAAATTCTAATAATTATTATTTACATTATTAATCATATTTGTATATTTCATTGCGTACTAGCTAAAATTAAAACGCATAAAAATCTCAATGGAAAATAGCAAAATTCCAGTAACGAACAAAATTTCACAGTTAATATAACCTTTGACATTTAAAGTAATGATCTTTGGTTATGTACAGGCCAAAGTGACAAATCAAAAATAGACTATGTGCAAATTTTGTTGTATTTGTGTGCAATTAATTAATTTTTTTATAACCTTTAATAAAAATACTTACTACAGCTTAGTTATGCATTTGACATGCTTTGTTGTTATTTTATTTTATTTTCGATCAACCTATAATCTTACTTGTTGTTTCAAACGTGTATACTTGGTAGTTATAAAAATGTTCTGACTCATGGGGGTGAACTGGGTTGCTTATGTTGGTATCAAATAATATAGTTCAGGATGTTATCATCGTAAGCGCTAGCTGTATCATGACGTCAACAAAATATTTGAAACTTTCATTATTTATTATTTGTCATTGCCCTATGTCATTGTCGTGTTAGGATATATAACATCTCAGTACACTGCACTTTTCCACCATAATAATTCTATGATTTTTAATTTATTTGACTGCTACACTATTGCTGCAGCTAGCGACGTCCAGAACTAAACAGCACGGTTCATAAGAAATACATAGATGTCGCTCATCTGTATAATATAAGATGTCTATGGTCTTACTGTCTATAGTTCAGACTTTGTTTCAATTCTATGGTTTCAATATTTCAGTCAATTTTTTAACTGTTGGTTGAAATCGTTGTTTTAACATATATCAATAGTCATGATGAACTCCTCACTTGTTTGTTTTTAAATAACCCAACTGGCAAACTCCCTTTGCATCCACCTCCTACTCTGTTGGTTTGGATTCTTGAGTCAGCTGACTTTCCTCGACTACAATGTCAAATAAGTTGTGTTTTGAAAAAAGCTCCATAGCTCATTTTCCGATGTTCTTCATCTGTTTAAATTTTTTGGGCCAAGTTTATTACTTGGCAGAATTAAATTGAACTTTACTCTTTGCACAGCTTGTAAAATAAGAGAAAGGGCAACTTGTACACTCCGAATCTAAAATTTTTGTTAAATTTCACATTCACTCAACACACACGGAAGACAAAATATCCGTCCGCGACCCAGAGCCGGAATTTTGTCAATTACTAATTTGTAGCCGCTTATTAAGTAGGTTTTCTTAATTATATAATTAAACATATTTTGGTTACCATGCCCTCGTTTTCAAATAGCCAATGTAACTGAAAGTTGGTCAAAAGTTGGCCTACGGACGGAATATAGTTCAATATTCAAAGAAAATAAATAAAAGATTGTAGTCACGCTGTCGAGACAGTTGCAATCGTTCAATGGTGTTGGTCCGCTTGTGCAATTCCTTATCCACCACATAGAACGCACTTGGTAGGAATTACACCTCCTCCCACGTTTTGGTGGTATTTTTACATCATTTATATAAAACAATGTTTAAAACCCAGACATTATTTATTTATTCATTCATTTTCCTTCTTTATCATCCACGGCCGGCGCGAATGGGGTTGCGAGTATTCCCTGGAACCCCGCGCTATGGTCGGTCCCATACTTGGTTTTTTTGCTTAAGATTGCGCTTTAGATTTTATATATTCCCACTCTTCGAACGTTATTGGGCCTCAAAGTTTGCAAAATTCGTTGATATGCGTAAAACATTCATTCTGGCTGACCTTCACTAGTCTAAAAATAGTACCACACGGCTAGACGAATTAAATTAATAAGCGGTCACGCAGTTACCCATCCAACTTATAATCCTGCCTTACGTTGCTTTATTTGTACTGGGTTTACCTATGGGGTTTACCACCCCGTCAGTTTGGTTAAGTTTTATATAAGTCTAAGGTAATTATTATAATAGGAATCAATATACCACGTCAGTATATAATATGTATTTAGACGTATGGTCTTAGTTCGTAAAAACATATTTATGTAAACATTTTTTATAAATAATTTGCGTTTATTTGTTACAATATATTATTCTCTTCAATAAATCAATAATAAATTTTCTGAACACTCCCCATATTTATTCTGCTAAGCAACGTGATTGATCAATTTATGTCTATTTTATGCTATTTTACCTGGCAGCTGCCATACTCTAACTATTTTAATTTATTTACTTAGATTTTATATTTAAAATGCCACCAAAGTTCCAAAAGATTAATAAGAATTCTGGCAACCATGAGTAAGTTTATAAACTGAATAATAAATCCATAAAAAACTTCCGTAAATTATTTCATGCAGGATCTCTGAATGCGACCATAAAGTTCAAGGAAGCTACATTCATTATAAACCAAAATGCGCAAAAGAAGGAAAAAACATAGTTTGTTTAAGAGAATCCAATGATATGCGTGATATAATAATACCTAATGTTGAGCCACAAGAAGGACCTGGAATTTTACCGAAATCTGAATTTTTAAGACTCAGAAAACAAGCTCATGTAAGTCCATTTTAATTTATTATTTGTTATTTTTAACATTGCAAAATAGGTTTTAACTGCTGCTGAGAAAAAGCAAATTAAGGATGATGTCGAAAAGAAGAAAAATCAAGATTTTATCGAGAGCAATAATAGAAAGGAAGCAATGAAACAATCTCAATTAGAACAAAACGCAACAAAAGGGTCCATTTTGGACGAGGTGAATTTTATAGTTATAATTTAAAAAATCAAATGTTTCATTTTTATTTCAATTATTGTAGGTGGAGAAAGAAGCTGCCAAAAAGAATCAATACTTATTACAACGCGCACATGACCTGCAATTAGAACAAGAAGATGAAATAAAAGGAGCTAATAGGATTATACTTGCAAGTAAATGTTTAGCAGTGAGGGAAGCACAGATAAGAGAGAAACGAGTGCGTATTCATGTTTTAGTTGATTTTATTTTCAAGACTAAGAATTAAAATTTAGTTGATAGAAAAAGAAATGGAACAGGAAGAAAAACGTTTAGACAGAATGATGGAACAACAGCGACAAATTGGATTACGCGAAGATAAAATGAAACGCGACAAAGAAGAAGAGCGCAACCAAAAGTATGTCGGTAGCTATCTGCAGAGGGGAAATCACTTATTAAGTCCAAAATTTAATTTTATTTATGCCTAGTCGGTTCAAGTAGATCAAAGAAAGTTTATCAGATCCGGTATAACATAGGTTCAGACAGTGTGGAAAAGGTGGCACATAAATTTAAATAAAATGATGTTTTTAAAATAAACAAATAATATATAAAAAATTATAAATTAAACGAGTCAAAGAATAAATAATCATTTAACAAAATAATCCAAAAATATCCTAAATCAACACTTTTTAAAAAATCAGAAAAAAAACAAATAAAACAAATAAAACAAAAAAAGAAAAACGAATAACCCAAAATAAACAAAAATGCCAAATCAAACAAAAATATACAAAATAATGAAAAAATGATAGCAAATAATTATAAACAATAAAAATAACCTAAAATTAAAATTACAAGAAATAGTGGAGCAAAAATTAAAGAAAAATAAACAATATACAATAAGAAAGTTCCTATACAAAAAAATAATTAAAAATAAACTGATTAAAAATATAAAATAATAAAAAATAATTAGGAAAAAAATAAATTGAACGAGAAATAAAGAACAATCTACAGCTCATGCATTTTATGCTGGACTCTGAGCGGGAGTGTCCTAGCAGCATGGGGGACTGAGCATTTAACTTGAAACTATGGAAAACGCTGCAAAACTTAGTGAGAGTCGGAAACTTTCCTAAACAAACTATAAAATACAGATTTAAGGGCAAAAATTAAAAAGAAATAATAAATTAAATTCAAAATAAACAAAATAATTGAATGGTGGTAGCCTTTACTATGTGATATTACATTTTAATAAACAAAACAATCTTTTTATATATCTTATCACAAAATATATTTATTAAACCGAACTAGTTTCGACCTGATGTATACGGTATATTTGATGATGACCAGGTAATTGGTCGAAACTAGTCCGGTTTAAAAAATATTGTTCGTGATAAGATATATAAAAAGTTGTTTTAGTTATTAACAAAATAATTGATAAAAATAAAATTAAAAAATAATTAATAATAATAGAATTCATTAAATTTGATTAACAATAAACAAAGAATGGACAAAAAACATCTTAAGCTAAAAGTTGGATAAAATAATGAAAGAATTTAATTTTCCAAAAAGCAATGAAAGTTCCCCACATTATACTTATATTAAAAATATTCACTCACGATAGCATAGATCTTTACACATCAAAATTGTTAAGATTGTCAGTATGGTCAGTAAATACAATGAAGTATCCTATTTAAACAACGGTGTACTACTTCACTTTTCACAGTACCGCCATACATTAGGTTGTCCTGCCACTATAAAAGTCCGTATTTTCTTACCTCCACTTTTTTTGCACCGCAGGACGTTTCAAAGCATGGTATTGTAATTCAAAAACATATAGATTTTTTTGTTTCTCTACAAATATTAAAATGTCTTATTTTTAATTACAATTTAAAAAGTAAGAAGTCACTTTTCCCCATAAAGGAATTACGCAGTATGTTATCTTATGTAAATAATGATTTCTAATCTTTTAGCTTCGTATCTTCCATTAAACAGCAACTTAAGGAAGTGGAAATTCTTCAGCATATGGAAGCAGAGCGTAAAGAAGAAGAGGCGAGGTCAGTTACTAACGCATTAATTCAAATGCAGCACGAAGAAAGGCAGTTATTGGAAGAGAAAAAACTAAAACGATTGCAATGCCAAGCTGAATTAAAGAAAGCCAATGAAGACCAAGAAAGATACAGAGCGTTAGAACGAGAAGAGGAAAGATTAGCAGATATTAGAGTATGTATTTATATATTATTGACATACTTAATATAAACCAATATATTGATGCATAGCTGAAAGAATTTATGAGACAAAAAGAAGAACGAGAAGAGTTATTGGCAAAAGAAGCGCACGAGCTGAAAATGATGAAAGAACGAGAAATTACTAGGCTACGAGAAATACAGCAGCATGCCGCAGATATGGGAGACGAGAGAGAAACAATGAACGCTTTCCGCGTTCACGAAGAGGTATTAAAGCGGAACTATACTGAAAAGTTTGAAACACTTCACATAAAAAATATATGCTATTTAGCAAAAAAATGCAAACATTTTGGTGTAACATTTGAACTAATTATTGCGCAAAATCATTTATAGAAATGTGCAAACCAGTATGGTTCGCATTTACTCAAAATTTCAACTAACGCAAATAATAATAAGAAATTTCTGTACAATTAGGAAGAACGCAAGTGGAGGAAAAAAGAAATGGACGCTGCATTAAAAAAGAAACAAGACATTGAACAATTGAAACGTGACCGCAAGAAACAAATCGATGACATTAAACGTAATCAGGCTCTAGAGCAAGCCAGAGATGAAGAGGAGTTCCATAAAGTAATACATATTAGTTAGAAATTTGAAGATAGTTTAATTAATCTTATTTTTTAGGTGGCCACGTTGCAATATGGCATATTCCTAAGAGAAAAAGAAAAGATACGAGAGAAACGTGAAAAGGCGGATCGTCACCGAAGAGACATATTAAAGCAAGTTAATGAACACGAATTGCACAGAATCGAGTTGAGAAAAAATAAGATGGATGAAGGACAGGCCGTGCGACTAGAACAAGAAATGCGAAATAGGCGTATAAATGAAACAGTGCAGAAAAAAATTGATAACTTACGGTTCGTTTTTTATTCTTATCTATTCACTTCAACAACTTTTTTTTCTCAAATTAGTGACAAAAATAATAAATTATTTAGAATTCGCTTCCATTCGAGAATCTTAGTTACAAATTTTTAGCATTGCTTTCACAAAATTTGATAAAAGTGCAAATTGATCCTGTCACAAATAGGTAGCGAAAATTCTACAAACCCCATTATTTAGCTCCAGGTGTTCGTCCACATAACCCATGCTTATTACTATAGAATTTAAGCATTTAGCAACAAAAGTTCAATATTACAAACTTTCGAGGCCAAATTTTAATGCTAAATTTTCATAAATGGGTCTCTAGTATTTAACTCACTAATGTTAAATCTAAATTTATAATTAAATCGGTTCCTTAAATTCTCCATAAGAGTAGAGTAGATAATAATGATCAGCAAAGACACGTCATATTCACCTAAAACATGACGTAAATATGACGACAAACAGACAAAAATATGTCAGGAAAAAGACGTCATTTAAAAATGTAAAATTGACATAACTTAATAACGTGAAACCGACGTCAGTTATGGACGTAAAATAGACGTGCGGGTATCTTTTTTATAAACTTTTATCAATGCTTAAATGGCTGGAGATAAGACAATCGGTTGGTTGTTATTTAAAAAATACATTTAGTTTAGAGTACGTTTCGGAGTCCTGCCTTCTTTCTCGGCACTGGCAGGCAGAAGAACAGCGAAACATACTGTAAAATAAATAATTTTATAAACAACAAGCCCTGTTGCCAGCCAACTGCCCATTCCAATATGTAGGTGACATTACATCTAATACTCTAATTAATACTTTCAACCAATTAAGGGTTTCTTATTAATAACCATTAATTATAAACACCTCATTAGATGATATATTGTGAGTTATTTCGTTGCTACATAATAATAAATATTCAGGCCAACATCTTTTTCTTTTAACTAATTTCACTTAAGACTTTCACTGAACATCTAAAGTTATTTTATCATAACTTAATTTTTCGGCTATCTACTGTTAACAATAGCAATATTGCTATTATCACCATCCTCAAACTCAACGCCATACCCAATGAATGAGGTTAGGTTTCTGACATGTGAATTATGATTGTGTGGTGGCGCGTGCATAAAATAGTAACGACAGAGGCTAATAGAGGGCGTTTTGCATGTGGTAGTTCGACGTGAAACGTACGTCAACATGACCGCAAAAATATGACACAAAAAATACACGTCATTATGACGTTGAAAACGCGACGTTATTTGTTCGACTAAAAATGACGTCTATTAGACGTCTTCTATTGGTCATTTGATGTTGTATTCACGAATATCACCATAAATGTGACTTGAATATGACGTGACTCTGCTGGCTGGGTTACAGAGAGGTAATGGTCTGCATAACACACATTCTACATTATATTCCGATATAGGTTTCTTAGACAACAGAGTTAGTTTTATCGGGCTTATTATCATATTTTGTAGGACGGATAGAGCCCGAAGGGTAATTGTGGAAAATCTAGTTTGTTTACAGAGTTTTAATTTTTTAAAGCCGGTTTCTATATGTAGAATGAATTAAAAATATTGTTAACTGCAATTGAAATATAATTAAAACTGTCTTTTAAAATATTTTTCATTTATGTAAAGCAAACGCCCGCCCAGTTATTGTGTCATCCAGAGATTGGATATTATTCCCCATCTGTTGTGATTTTTTTAAACAATAGAATCGCAGAAGGTTAGTGTTGGTTGTTAAATAATAATAAATTTTGAAATTATTATCCAATCTCTGGATGATACAATAGCCGGGTGGTTGGGCGGGACACATAAATTAAAACAGTTGTTAACGGCAATCGAGACAAAACTATAACTGTCTTTCAAAATATTTTTCATTTATGTGACGCACCCACCCACCCAGTTATTGTGTCATCCAGAGATTGGATATTATTCCCCACCTGTTGTAATTTTTTTAAACAATAGAATCGCAGAATGTTAGTGTTGGTTATCCAAGAATAATAAATTGTGGAATTAATATCTCTGGATGATACAATAGCCGGGTGGGTAGGCGGGTCACATAAATGAAAACTGTTGTTAACAACGGCAATCTAAACATAATTAAAACTGTCTTTAAAAATATTTTTCATTTATGTGACCCACCCACCCACCCA
>JARJEC010061255.1:0-24134 GCA_030264575.1 Tachinus sp. AB-2021 | reverse complement strand
TAAAACCATTATAATAGATGAAAATATAATGATTCAAAGCTATATCAATTGTTTGGTTGTAGTTTTCTTTTATTAAATAGTATTGTTAATCACAGCCATTTCAAGTAGTAATATTTGTATTTGTCCATTGATCTCGAGGTCCTTCAGCTTGTTCATGTAGTGTATGTGTTGAGTTAAGGTTCGTTACTCTAGAAATTAACCTCAGATATCTAGAGCGTCATTAATTGGTTCCCAATGGCGAATGTTACCGGTATGTGGTTTACCATGCCTAACGTTGCTTAACTTTTGCAAACATTCGACCAATTCGACATCGGCAGTACTGCATATGCCACCCGGCAACACAATCTTTTTTTTATCTTAAATAAACTAACATGAGATTATCAAACAATTGCTTTACAAACATAAATATTATCTTTGTTATTATAACTTAAGCTATCTAGTTAAATTTGTTAAAGATTCTAACATGTGACGTAAAAGAGTATAATGTTCATCTTGAGGTTAAACGATGTAAAAATGTAAACATGAGGTTTTTATAAAAACGGAAGCGTTGTATCTTCTAACCCATTCTGTAAAAGGTTCTATGCCTCTTAACTATAATATACGAGGCTTATAAATTGTTACCAAAATGAAGTACAAAACCTCTTCCATTTACATAAAAACCTGCTCTTTACATTTTAAGGAATACGACAGTTTACTTACACCAACGATATTTGAAGCCTTTCATAAATCGCATACAGAAAAACATACAAACATGGTAAATACTATAAACGGTATCAAAATTGAAACGTACAAAATTGAAACATCACTTTGGCTAGCAATGAACAAGCGATTACTCTTTTTAAAATAACATGTATTTATCGATTGTCCTTTCGCCAGCCCACTCCAATTTGAATTGGAAAAGAAGGACGTTACTTTTACACTATTATATTATTAGATCTATTTTTATTACAGAAAAATATACAGAAAACATTTTATTTCATTAATGTATACCGCTATTCTTTCTCTAAGGATAGCTATTTTTCTTGTAGTTAGTACATAGATGAAGATGTAGGCATTTACTTAAACAGAAAATGAAGATTTAAAGAAGTAAATAAAAACTAGAAATACAAAGTGCTAAAACTTCGACGTAACATATTTTTTAAACTAAAAATGCCAGCTGGAGCTAATTTTGCAAGATAAGTTTATTGGTAGTTAAAAAAAATATTTCTAAGAAAAACGCAATTTTTCGTAATCTACCTGTTCTAGTATAAACAATCAACAACAAAATAATACAAACTAAAACCTTGATGGAAAGACTCAAAAAGAATATTCTGTATTCACGTAATTTCTCAATATTATCTTAATATTCTGTATTCACGTAATTTCTTAAGGTTTAAAAATGGAGTACAAACAATTCTAATTTAGATATTTAAGAATTAATTTCTGTCAAATATATTATAAAACATTTTGTTCTTTTAATAACTAAGATTTACTTATAGAAAAGTATTTCCTTCCTTTTTTAATTTATTTACAGACAGTAGAACTATATTAATAATTTCTTATCTTAATTAACATTTTAATTAAAACTTTAAAAAGGTAGTTGAACATGAAAGTGAAAATTAATTATAACTTTTTAAAATCATTTAAAATATGCAGAATTTGCTTTTAAAATAGACATTTTCCGCATACTTTGATGATTTTAAGGATGTTAATTAAGGATGCACTTGAGGTCTAAGTGGATGAAGCAAATTAGGGTGATTTATCTATGCAGGAACCAGTAGGTTTCGAGAAAGTTTGTTTACTGTAAAGTACTTGTTTCGGATGCAAAATAATACCGGGCGTAATGGATTTTAGTCCACTTAAAGACATAATCAATAAAGCAGAAACTTACTACAAATGATTAGCATAATTTTAATGAATTCCGCAGCTAGTAATAAATTTGTTTACTTTTAATTTTATTTAAATTGAATTAGAAAAGTGCCTTTGCATGTGGGATGCAAAACTTGTCCGGCTAATGAAGCTTAACGACACAATCAAACCTCTTTTTAATACGTACGAGTCGAATGAAATACAATTACACAGTAATAACACTTAAATTGAATGTTTTAATTAAGTCCTGCGGATCCGTAAACGTGCTGCTACCTCTGCTTGGATTTCTCAGCACTGTAATTTTATTTGCAGCAACAAAAATTGCATATTTATGGCTGCATTATAAAGTAGAATATTATTTATCTTAAGTATGGTTGTAAATATGAGAACAAAGAAAAAAGTAATCAAAGCAAAAAATCCGAGCTGAGCGGAAAACATAAACCCAACTTAGTTTCGAAAGCAAATACAAGTTACAAATTGAAATATATATTCTGGACCTGTTATTTCTCAGAAAGAAAAAGTTTTAATTTCTAACATATATCTACGTTACGTGAAAGTAGATTTTGAAGAGTGTATTTGGAGAATTAAGCTTGTTTAAAATCCGACTTGGCGGTTTCAGACAAACAATGAAAATAAGCAGCTGAATATTATTTGAAATATGACTGCGGGTCCTCAAGTAGCTTACTGCCTCTTAACGACTGCATATTACAAATTATTATCCTTAATTCCTGTGCCATTTCCCTTCCAAAATTACCTTTACAATATCCACGGCTCTTATTATAAGTAGCATGGAATATGCGCGAATGTATATCTGTATATATATTTTAGACGTAACAACAGAAGATTCCAGCTTTGTGTACTTCCAACCATTTGGCTTTTATGATATGCTAAGCTTTACGATATTCCCCGGTTCCATGCGAATATCATAAAACCTTTATCATTGTTTTATCATCGCGTTTACTTTAGAATTGCCCTTTGAGAACGGGAATAATTGCATATAATTATAAGAGACCCGTTTGCTTGCACTATTTATATTTATTTTCTGCAGCGGTTGCATTTCTACCGTTTCAATACAAAAATCTTAATTGCTTTTATAAAGGCGCAGGTGAAGCCGTAATGTTTGTTAATTGTGGCGGGCTCTCATGTGCGGTATCTATGTTCTCGTAAAATGTTTATTGTAGGGAGGAGATCAAATTAGATAGCATTTAAATTAACCACATAATTCACTTATGGCACAACAGCACTAAACAAATTCATGTTATTATCGCAATATAATAAAACAAAACCAATTAAATAATAATTGCAAATATACCGGAAACGTTATTTTCCTAAATTCTCATTTCAACAAATAATTTTATTGTCCCGTTCCTTGCGGCAGTCATAATTATGCACATTTATTACTTTAAACCACACATTAAGATTTAGCAATTTCAATGAATAGTTTTTACTAAGAAGAAATTATATTATTGCATTAAAACGTTAGTTAAAAAATATTTTGTAACAGAAATTAACAAAACTCAAGTTTTACATGGTTATTAATTAAATTAATAATAAAATAAGAAATTTTCTATATTTTTAATTTTTAAATTATTCAATAAAGAAAGAATATTAATAAACTTTATTCAAAAATTTGGAGATAAAGATAATAATCATATTATCAAGATAATTTTATTTACTGGCAATATTGTCGTATTTTTACTTATTAATGTTTGGCGGTAACGTTGATGTTATCATCAATAATGGCAATTGTTATCATATTATTAAACTAAAACTATTGTAACTTATGCATAGACATTATCCTTTCTAATGCTCTAGCACAGAGGTAGTTTCAATCTCTATCAACTGGTGACCTACAAGATATTTTTGGGTGACCGCCTTTATAGTGTATTCAAACTCAAAAGTCTTTTCCTTAAAACAACTACACGCGGACGAAATGTAAAAGAGGTTGAACAAAGCTCAGAATCGGACTTTATAGACGAAACTTATTTGGCGCGCGCGTTGTAAGTGCAACAATTCTAAATTCAACAATCATCTCTAAATTCAATTCCATATCTCGCATTATGTTTATTTACTTGAAAAGTATGTTGAAAATTAATATACTTCAATATAAAATGACATTATTTTTAACGCACATACTTCTGAACCTAAGACTAATTTTTGAAATCTAATAGACAAAGAAAGACAAAAATTAAAAAAGTTGTATTTCAATTAGTATCGTTCTATACGATTCATACTAGCTACTAGTATGAATCAGCATTATTTTTGGCAATGAATATAATTAAGAAAAATATTAATCTCGTCTCACAGACAATATCCTTAGAGTCTAGTACAAGACTAGCAGTAATTATATACCAAGATATTTAAGATTGGCGGGTCCGTGTGCAAACTGAGTATTCTTATACTAAATACAAGTACGAGAACAAACTTTAGTTGAATATTTTTCTTTGGTTTTATTTAGGAACCCAATACAAACTTAAAGGGTTGATCTTAAGACAGGCTTCAAAGCATATAAAGTGCCAGGAATAACCATTAGACGTGATTTGTATGGTAGATAGATTCCCACAGTGTACAGTGCCATAGAAATCATTTTTTTTTAGAATATTTTCTGAGACCATCATTGCTAAATTATGATTTAGTAATGAAGTAATTCTATTTCAATCCTTATTCCAATACAACTTTTGTTATACTAGTGTGCAATTAGATGTTGGGGAGCGGAGAACTTTGTACTATTAAAAACAAAAAAAATAATTTTACAATATACAGATTGTGTGGAAATCTATCAAGAATTTTTGTTGTTAGTGACAAATGGTCACAAAAAGCCGCCACTGAATGATCAGCAAGATCTCTAGAATTCTATTTTTCTTTTGAGACGTCCGTTGCCGCCGTCTTTCCTAATGTGTATTTGCCAATCTTGCAAATATAAAGAAATTGTAGCCACACTACGTTCCACACTATTAGTAACATTACGATAAGATAATCCGGTTAATTGTATACCAGCTTGTACAAAGACACCAATTTTCGAAAATTTACCTTACAAAAGTTTGGCTTAAGGTGACAAACAAATAAAGATATCAAAATAATTTAAGCAATGTTGTTTGTTTTATTGTCTATTGCAACTGAATTACTTAATCTAATTTTGTTGAAATTTTCATCGTTTTTAAGCACTTATAAAACACTTTATTATCTGATAATGTTATCAAAATGTAGTTGGTATTTATTTATTTTTAATTACATATATAACAACATTGCAATTAATGGGTGTTTATAAAAAATGTGTCATAATTTCTACTTGAAGCCTCGAAAGTAACATTTTACGTACTCAGTTAATAACCCGAAATACGCATTTCCCGGTCTAGTAAACCCGCAACAAGCAAAAAACATTGAATTTTTTTTAATTTTACAAAAAATCTGAGGTGGATAATTAGAGCTATGAAAGTGTATGAAATGTATAATTATGATTGTTGTGAATTTACAAATACGACAATCTCAATTTATAACCTCTAAATGAATTCTGCAAGATGGCGCCTGTAACATTATTAATAAGTTTGCAATATTTATAGTTTTTGAATAAATATTGTGTGCACAAACAACTTGCATGAAAAATTTCCCGCGTGCATACAGTCCTTCCTTTGTCACTCGTGCTTTAAAATTTACATTCGCTCAGAAAAATAATTTTCCTCACTTAATTTGTAATTAACTATTCTTAGTCTTTTGCATNTTAATTAATGATTATGCGTATGTATATTGATTACGTGCAGAGGATAACTAATTTATGTGGAATACAATAAATCAATTTGTTAAATTAAAGAGTTTTATTAAACGTTGTATTTTATTGGGTTTGTCAGTGGAAAATTCGCATTTTCGATAGTCATTTTAATCTATTAAATGTAATTATTAAAACAATAAATTACTATTATGAAAAGTAGTGTCAAAATTACTACAGTTATTTCTAATTACGTTTTATTGTACTTCATACATCTTTCTAACAACGTTAGATATTTTAATAAATTATCCATTCGGTGTAAAATGAAATTCTTTTCGGGTAATTTACATTATAAATGGTTACTTGATTTTCTTGGGTGCGAAAGCGGCATTCTTGATCCAAGAATGTAATATCCTACTGTTTGTCTGTAATGATAGCGTAGATAGTGGGCTCCGGACATTCGGGGTGATGCATGGTGATTGCAGTCCGGGGAAGCACCCGGACCTTGGGTCATTTTAATCTGCCTTTCAGATTCCGGCGCTTTTCCACCCCTCCTCCGAAAGCTTTCAAAGTGTTCCGTTTTGTGGTTAACGCCCAATTGCATACAAAATGTAATGGCCTTCCCTGTTGCGTATTAAATGCTATGAAACTCCCCAAGAAATACACATAAATAAAATGAAATATTAAGTAATGCGATCTTTAAAGTTTATTTGCAACTGGATGAACAACATTTTTCAAAGAATTATATGGGAAATAAATTCGCCCGGGACGCACGTGGTTTTCTTTTGATCATCTGTCCGTGACGGTTGATATTCATATTTCATTGGGCTCAAATGCAATCAGGGAAAAATATTTTGCCCCACAACCCCCGATGCGAGTGGAGTGGAGCGTTTCGATTGAATGCACGGGAGCGTGATTAATTTTCAATTTTAATTGCACACCTTTATGTAAAGCGTCGAATGTAATAAAGTTTTAGGTGCCATTATCCTGCGACTCCCTGTTATTGCATTGGCAGGATGTGGTTTTGTTTCCCCTAAACCGCACTAGTCCTGGCAACCGCAGTGGCTAGTTTTACACAAACAACTTGTCCGGATTAAACTCGTATTGTTTCTACCTTTATATTATACATTGAAATTATTTATTTAAAAATATTTGATGATAAACTTTAAATTGAAATGCGTTCAATTAATTAATCAAAAAACGTGTGCAGGTTTTGTTGGCT
Source organism: Tachinus sp. AB-2021 (assembly GCA_030264575.1). Taxonomy (NCBI): domain Eukaryota; kingdom Metazoa; phylum Arthropoda; class Insecta; order Coleoptera; family Staphylinidae; genus Tachinus; species Tachinus sp. AB-2021. Next base: position 17,361 of record JARJEC010061255.1, on the reverse strand, counting down.
CAGAAAACAATAATAATTTTCGTTTATTATAAAATATTGTGAAATGATTTTGAAAATAAAATCACAATCACATACATAGATTTTTAGGAATGGGTTTTGTCAATCCTAATAACAGTTGTACACATGCCATACCCAGTAGTTTTGAAGGAGTTTCCGTTTCATTCATGGGTCGAAGCTTATGGAAGTACATATTATTGATATATTTTTAAAATTCCACAGTAACTAAGAATATTTTTATTTTCAAATGTAATATATTGAGTGAAATGGATATTTTAAAATTATGTAAGTTTTAAAACTAAATATTTCACTTTTCTAGAAACAATTGTGACGTTCTTACAAATGTTCCAATAGTTTAATAAAAATAAATGTGTACTCAGAACAATAGCAATTACATCCAAACATATAAAGTTAAAATGTTGGCACATAAATTTTGTAAAACTTCTCATATATGCTGGAAATAAGAGGGACACTTGGGTTTTGTAATTTGCAAGCAAGTTTGAATTCCGCAAAACTTTATCGCGTCAACTTGAACAATAAAAATTGTCATGTTATATATCCGCTATTAATGTATTCTTTAAACAAAATTGAAACAGTTTTTTGAAGCGGATCAAGACCCTCGGGGATCGGCTGGGCATGCTTTAAGATAGATATATAACATTGGCTGTCCATTAGAAAGCAATAAATCTGCTCGCAATATTTCATGACGTACCTTGAGAAGATTTATACTCGACTCCTTTGCAAGCTAATAAATATCGCTCTTTTCAATATTCCCCGTTCATGTTTATTTATGGAATGCGGTTATTTATTTTTTTCATGCTTAATTTTACGTCACCTTTCCAGCGTTTAAAAAAGTCAGGATTAGATTGTTGATGTTTTAATAGTTTACTGTTCTCAGAACTGTATGCTCGCTTAATATTTATTCTTTTGTGCACGTTTTTTCAGCGACACAAAAGCATTAATCTTGTAAAGCGATGCAGTTCAGTTTTGACAAGTCTATTGCCTTCCACGACCGACTGACCCCGGTCATTAGTCATTAAGTCTGCGCTCTTTATCGGGGCCTCATCGTGGAAATGAAACAATTACCGAAAGGCTAATGGAATCATCGATGAGATTATTGAAGATTACTAGAGACGGGCTTTCACCATTCATTTTCAGCACGTTTATCCAACGCTAATAACTTTAAATGACCATTGTATTTTATAAAATGACTCTTGGATTATTACGATTAGTATAATTGCTGTTTTAATATTAGCTAATTTTATTTCAAATTTCAAAAACAAAATACGATGTACATTGCATTTTATGTTTAATGAAAAGGCCACTAGCTTTACATCTGTTGCATTTATTTATTTGGGGAATTTAGTTTGCATCTACATATGTGATTAAATAAATCACGCTATTTGTTATTATGTAGTCGATCTTCTAGTTTTGGTTGATACACAGCTGACCTTACTCATCAACACTTTATTGTGGGGACTGGTAGTGGCATCTGATAAACTACTCGATCTGTCAATTATACACTCCAGACTAAATTAGGTTTGTAACTTGTTTTAAGTAGTTAAATTATTGCAAAATTATATTTTTAATTGCCTAAAAGATTAGGAATTACGTCATCATGATACCATGTGGACAGAAAATATCCTATTATTTAAAAATGCATACATTCTAAAAACTCTACACTTTGTCATACTAACGCTAGATATAAAAAACAACGCGTTCAATAGCATATTATGCTATATGCTAAAGCAGCAAAAAAAGAGAACTATCAAACAGAATCATCAAAATAGTTTGGAGCTATTTTTAGGGTAGAAATTTAGTGACTAAGAATGAAAAATTTAAGCTGAGCAAAGGGGTACCACTAGTTCTCCACTAGGATCTAAACTATGGAATCTAGTCTATAATGAGCTACTTAAAATGCGGTTGCCGGAAGGGTTAACAATAATGGTATTTGCTGATGGTGCGGCTTTGATAGGTAGAAATATAGATAAGTATTAATAGAAAGGTTAGAGTTGGCAATTGAGATGATAGAAAGGTGGTTGAGAAATAAAAATGAGGCGGCATGTCTATCGAAAAAGAAGATTAAGAGAGGAATTAAGAAAATACGGGTAGGGGACCAAATAATAAACATAGGAAAAAAAATTAAACACTTCGGAGTTACACTTAAAGCAAAAATGGAACAAACAAGTTAGTTTTGTGCAAATCAACCTGTAACGATTATTATTGCCTATTGCCTTTATGAAACGAACAAGTTATGGAAGCGATAAGAGGGACGTATTATGTAGCTACAGTGACAGTGCCAATTTCGTAAAGTCACTTTCAATTGCAGAAATTGCAAACGATAACTGTGGATCCAAGTGCGCCAGAATCATTGACTTTCAGATATCGCCGCCTAAAATATTATTCAATTTCTACAAATATAAACATGGTTAAATGCAAACACGTGGCTTAAAGCATAAAAACAAAGTTATACATAACGTCTTCACCTTCTGACAATATAGTATAAACCCAAATTGTTTACATTTTAATAAACAAAACTACAGAAACGTTATTCTCTCAATATAAAGCCGTACCAAGTAGCAATCTTTCCTAGGCGTGGGTTAAAAGTCAAACTAAAAAATATGCAAAGAAACGATGGAAAACTGAAACTAATACAAATCATACAAGAAGTTAATGTAAATGTAAAGTTGCTGCATAAAAATTAAAATGAATTAGAAAGTACATAGTCCCGCTAAGAACAGTAAATAAGATAATCTCAATAGTCACCCCATAGACCCTAGCTATAAAAGCTTTTTAAAATTTGATTCTTTGACTTTTAACGGGCTATTCTAGCGCTCTGTAAAAATAAGTAAAATAATTTAAAAAACAAAGAAACATTCATTAAGTAGATATGTAGATAGATAAAATAGAAAAAACATAACACAGATGATTAATTTAATTTAAATGAAAACAGTCTATACTTAGGTACAAGGATAAAAAAATATGAATTAGACTAGAGAAATAAAATTTAAAAAATAAAACATAAAAGATATCAAGAACAACCTTCGTCAAAATGAAGAAAAGTGATCGTGTGCTCAAAATTCTCTAGACGGATCCTGCAGCAACTAATGAAAACAATGCACAAATAAAAATTACTACTACTCAACACAAGAAAACATAGATCGAGTATTTGGGGCACATAACTTGTGGAGCAAGATATTCATTCAACTATCCAACTTTTTGTAGTACATAGAAAAATATCCGTACGTATAAAATAAAATAACGTACAAAAGCATCACAGCTGAAGATAAAATTATGTTTGTATTATTTTCAAACTCACCGATTCAAATATAAAAGTCGAGAAACTGACAATATTTTGTGACAAGTATTCTAAAGCTCCGAGTCAAGTGATATATTTTACGGAAATGTATTGTATTGATTATTTTTTCGGAGAACGTATAAATTCGGAATAATAAGTCGTAAAAGTGTCTTGTAGTCATTACCAGACTAATAATTAAATGCACTTTCCCTGCGTGTTAACATGCTGATAAATATAAATATTGTAAAAATAATTATTTATTAATTACAATTTAAATTTTTAAATGAAGCTTAAGTTGAAATTAGAATATTATAATTATTTAATAATTACCAAAGCTGATAAATGTCATAGAAATTACGATTTCCGGAAAATTAAATTAAATAAATATAACAACTAGGTGGTGGTAGGCAATCAATATCATGAATATTTTTGCATTAAACGGATGTGCAAAATTTTCCATATTCCTGCTGTTAAAGCAACATTCTGTAAAGGTAAAAACTGAAGCCGTTTTAAAATTCCATTTTCCACTCGGTGCACCCTTCTCTCTACCGTGTTTCCATTTAGTATTATTGCGGTAATCGAATGAAAGTCCAAGTGGCACTTGTTATTAGACTATTTTTATATTCCATTTCCCAGCTGGCACGTGAATCCGAGGGCATTTGCGAGTTATTCAAAGTGCGACTTTTATACACAAACAAAACGACTTAATTTTCAGGTCATTTTCCTCTATAAGCGAAACAAACATTCTCATTTAACCAACCCCTTTTACGCCAACCGCTAATTCTCTAATGAATATTCAAATAGAGAAAACGTACGAGCAATTGTGCACCATCGACTATTTTGTATTTTATATATTTGCAGTTTTCTAGTAAATCATTAAATACTGTTATTTAACAAACAAAACTGAAAATTATCAAAGAAGTTGTTATACAGTATATGTATGGTATATGTATGTATATTAGGAGAATAACAAACACAATATATTCTTAATTAAAATGCACTTCTATTAATTTATATAATACCTACATTTTAATTTATTTGGTGTATTTTCTATATGTGTGATTCATTATTATTCATAAATGTTAGAACAGTGCAGTGTACATTTAAAAATATACTAACGCTACGTTTACCCGAGCAAGTAACTTGCGATAGAACTTGTGACAGAACTAGCAAAACCGTTTACATACAAGTAAATATATACATAGAGCAATTGCATAAATAACTATTTGCGCAATTACTTGCAGCAAGTAAGTATCCGTAGCAACATAATATCATATACTTGCAATAATTTTGCTTGCTCGTGTAAAAGTAGTATTGAGACTATACAGATCCATTTCAAAACTAGTCGAATAAATAAATACATAAATACATAAATACGCAAGGATGTACTAAGAATTATAAAATACTAAAGTTGCAAAATAATTAAAGTAAATATCTGGATTGTACAGTATAAACATATCAATTATTCAGTTGTTGTTATAATTATCAAAATACCTATTTTAAAGTGCATTCAAATCAAAACGTGTTGGTATAGTACAATATTGTAAACAAAAGCCCCGTTTAAAATTCCATTATTTTTCCAATCTAAATATATTCAGACAATGTAGTCGATGGTAGTAGTAGCAGTAAAAAAATGAGAGAACTGGTGGAAGCGGAAATTAGAAACGACGAGACAAAAAATAAACGCCGCTCTCGAACAGCGATTGAATAATTGAAAATGCAGCTAAGCACGCATTCCACGTTATTTCACTTTTAACACATTCCGCCGCCGTTCTCCGTTCAGTTGGAAAAGTTAAACCGCCTCCCGGACCGTTTCCGTAACAAGCGGCGCTTTAATTTTATTATTCGCCTTCGCGTCCCTTTTTTCGCCTTCTTTGTTTTATTTTTTATATTTCTTTCGTTTTTTTTTGCGGGTTTGGAAAATTTTAAAATTCAACACGGCGCGCCTAATGCAGGTCGCCTTCAAGGCGGTGTGCGCGCCCGGATTTACGTGTTTTAAGCTATTTTTTTCTTCTGCGGTCGTGTATATGTATATTTTTTCATGACCCCAATACAAAGCTTATTTATAGTTCATGCATAAATCCCAAGAAAAATACTGGGTTCTAAATTTTTTACAATATGTTTGAATATTAAAAATTACATAAATTTTAATTAATTCAAAATACATAAAAACTGAATGTGCTTCAAACAACCGGTATTATAAATTTATATTGCAAGTATGTGCATTGCTTTTTTTTTCTATTGATCACAATTTAATACACCTTACATCAGATTTGTCACAATTAGCTAAAATAACATATAAATATATCAGGGAGCGATGTTTGGCAAAACTGGATATGTAATGACTTTTCATATTATTAATAATATAGAAGTTATGAATGAGTTTCGTTAGACATTCAACAATATCAATTGTAAAAAATATCGTATATTGTGCGTACAAATATGATTCGTTTGGTCATTCCATTAGTCACTTTTATCGTACAGGTACGATTATTATTGTACTTGAGACAACACTGAAAGGCGGATATACAAGCCAACAGTATCGGTCAGCATCGTATTTCAATATCTCTTTCTTACTTATGCACAGCCACTCATTCACTAATTCATAGAGAGGATGTACCGCACACGTTCCTCCAGGTTAACTAATTGTTATTCTCTCACAAACTTCAATTTAAACAGATTTTTAATTTTTTGAACTTCTAAAAATATTTCGCTTTAAAAGTTTCACTTTACCCTTTCGGGACTATGTATGTGTAATAAACAAAAATAGTTTTCTGTTGTTTTATTTTGTTATTAAGGCCATATATTTCTGATTTATAAAATTGCATATATTTTGAATATTCTTTTGAGCACTGAGACATTTATATCATCTTAATACTTATGATTTCATATTTTTGTCCCAGTGGCAATATATTATAAAATACAAGTCGATTGAAATGAATGTTTTATTATAAAGTTCTGATATAACTATTTACCACGTATCGTCGGTCTCAGGTGCGAAAGAAAATATTGCAGGTTTTGTACATAGATTTAGGTACTTGCTTCTGTAAAAATTGTGCAAAACATAATTTAATAATAGTTACATATAATTTTGAAGACAAAAGAATTTTGACAAATGTCTACTTTACTTGTCAAAAATACAATCAATACAATGGTAATAACTGATTGAAAGTTAATTTGGAAACGTCAACTTTGAGGGATAATTATAACTGGTTCAGACCGACAATGTTGCCAAGCCAGTGTGCGATTTTATTTTCTTGCCGCACGCTCAAACACTAATTTTGTGCACGCTCTTACAAACAAAATTACTTCCGATACCACACAAATAATACTCGCTTTGAGGCGCACCCAAACGGTAGACCATAAAAACATTTTATACTTTTAAAATTAAGACCAAAATAGACATTATGATTTATTCGTCAATAAAAAAAGTTAATCGCAACAATAAGCCAGATAATTACCAACTTTACTTTGAGTTTGTAACACAACTTCGCACAATATTTTAGCTAAACGTTTTTTAAAATATGTGGGCTATTAATTAGACTTTATTTTTCAAGTATGACAATAAGCAAAATGACGCCAAATCAGGAAAAAGAAGTGTCCATTCAATATTTATATTTTTTAGAGATTGTTGCCATTATAGTTTCTATCGAGACGAGACGAGACGAGATTAACCAAATCTCGATTTCGCCTCGTCGAGATAATAAGAAAAAATGGTCTCGTCTTGATCTCGTTAAGATCTCAAAAAATCGCAGAGATTCTCGACATATCAATCTCGATATCGATCTTGAATCTCGACAAAATCTTGACAAGATTAAAAAATTATTTAAAAAATTTACTAATAATATAGAATACAACATATTTATTAAATAAAGTTTTGTTAAAATAATAATTTTTTTTAAACATGTCTTTAAATGCAAGATCTTGTTTTGATCTCGCCGAGCTTTCGTCTTAATCTCATTTTGATTGCGAACTCGATTTAGAATAAAATTTTTTCGAGACGAGATCGAGATTTTTCTCGTCTCGGTAGAAGCTCTAGTGGCCATCCTGTGAAAAGTAAAAGTTTTCTATGCTTTTTTTAACTGTAGTTGCAGAAATTGTTATATCGTCCAATGCCGTTCTTCATTAAAAATAACTGCATCGCCCATGGAATCTTAAAAAATGAGCAAATGATCCTTGTAGAGAATATTGACCATAAAACGTCATTTTAATCAAACTGCATGTTCTCTTGAATGAGACAATAGTTTTATGTTATTCAAAGCAAACAAAGTTAACACGACCGGAAAGGGAGAAAGTTGTCTTGTCGTTTAATTTCAAATTTTGGCCAAGTATATAGTTCTACCTCTACTAAGTTTGTAACGTTTTGGATATTAAATGTCTTTAGTCAAAACAAGTTTAAATTTTATATGGATACATTTGCAAGACTAAAGAAAATGACAAATCCACTCACTCTGACCATATGCACATTTAGGCTAGGTTCGGTTTTTTATTTAAAACTGACTTCTGAATTAATCAAAATTTAATCTTTATTTCAAGTATTTACAAATTATGAAAAATAAAACAAAACAAAAAGTACATTTATTATAGTTATATATTAATCATGTTAGTAGGGTAATAACGCCTGCAAAGGGACATAGTATAGGCCAAGAGATTGTAGGATTGTACATCGGCTGAGGGTGATATTACCTATTAACGCCCGTGGTATTTTCAACGTTTTACGTCCTACCAAAATAATAATAATATTTAAAGGAATTATTCAAAACAAAAAAGATTACGATGCAAGACAAACAGACCTATCACTTTGATATCTATTTTAACATATAATGTAAGTCATTATTCTACATTAATGCTACGGTAGGACATAAAATGAATTATTGCCCCTGCTATTAAATTATTCAAATTTTCAGACTAACCAAATATTAAATTAATATAAATAAAATAAAATAATTTGTTTCAAAATATATAACATATATTTTACGACGAACGTTTCCATAATATCTTCATCAGGTAAATAGTTTGTTTGTTTGTTTGTTTATGTTTTACATCATTGCCCCTAATTAAGCCGATGGCTTGTCATAGCGGGGTTTTGATGGGAGTAAGAAATATAATAATAAAAAATAAATTAAGATTGACAATATAATAAACTGGCATATTACAATTAGATTTTAACAGTTAAATTTTTAGAATACACGTTATATATTTTGAAACAATTTATTTTATTTTATTTATATTAATTAATTTAAAACATGTTTCAACAATTACACTGAAATACAATTGAATAACCAAATATTATTTCGCATCATTAAATAATGAATAAATCTTTAAATATAGGTGATTTTTTAATTGCAATTATAATTTTATTAATTTGGTTACTAATTCATATTATGCAATACAGTGTAAATGAACGTAAATTGTTGGAAAACAGCAGGAAAGTGTAAGATAGTAGGAATAACATAATCAACAATATAATCAAGCCTTTACATCCCGTTCACATTACCCTTCGAGCTAATGCGATTCGCAGCAATACAATGCGGATCTAGCACTTCACCACCAAATTACTGAGAATAATGAGTTTTACAATATATTTAAGCCGAGATATGGCATACTACAATCTAATAATTAATTATATCCGCTAATTAAGTTTAGTAAATTGGTAACCGTATTCAAGTAAAATAATTGTATTGATATTAAAGGTTAATTAAATTTCTGTTGTATACTCAAATTTCTTTGACAAGTTTTAAGAAAAAGAAAATAAAATATATTTAATAAAATCGAGGTAAGTCATTATCGCCATCTATTCATTGTTGTCGTATATTATTTAAATCGCGCATGAATCGCTATTTAAAATGATAAAATGATTTGTTAAATTAACATTTATTGACTTTTTCATTTTTATTTTACATAATGATTTTTTCATTTTCAAGTTCAACCATTTTCTCAAATTTGTAATTACCTTATTCAATTCAAATATTGCGCACTACACGAGATGAGCAGTGCAAATAGACCCGTCGGTAGAGGTATTGTATGTAGCAAAATAAATTTCTTTATTTTTCAACTTTTAAATATTGGTATAAAATGTGAAAACAAAAATGTTAACACGGATGACCTTAAAAGCAGACATGCTAAATTTTTCTGTTTTATTTTGACTTCCTATATAACTCCTAAACGGTGTATCCTAGTAAGGAAGTTGTGATATAATAAACAAAATAAAAACATTAAATTTTGCACCAAACAAGTAAAATAACTATAATAACTAAAATAATATAATAGTTATTTTACTTGTTTGATGCAAAATTTAATGTTTTTATTTTGTTTATTATATCACAACTTCCTTACTAGGATGCAACGTTTAGGAGTTATAGGCAAAATAAAAAAGAAAAATTTAGCATTTATACTAATAAATTTGGTCAAAAACCATGATCAAAAAGAAAGAATTTTTCTTTGTCAAAAACTTTAATTATCCTGCTCTGCTTGTTTTCTGAATTTCAATATTACTTCAATCAGTGATTCTCATCGTAATTATCAACTTTATCGACCGATGGAAAATTGCTGTCACCATGTTGGTGCTTTTGCAACATATACTACTGTTTTGTACCTCTACTGACTGCTGGTAAGATGAATTTCAAGTATTTTTACTTTAACTAGATTGATCATATTTTGCATATATTATATTCATTGTTTAAGGTTATGAATAATTTTAATATTTGTGACTTCACAAATATACATTACCGACATTACTAACACTAAAAATTCCTTGACAACGGCCTAATAGCCGAAACTAGTTGTAAAATAAATAACTTTAAAAGCTTATATGTATAGAAAATCATTTCTAACTTAAACAATATTTTTACTTTGTTACTTACGATTCGCACTGCTGTAGCCAAACCAACACACTAATTTGAATCTTTGAAAAGTTTTTTTTTATTTTCTTTTGCATTATTATTTCTCAAATATATCTAACTTAATATTATTGGGAATTAAATTCTACTGTCCTAAGTAATTTTCTATTTGGCCATTAATCGAATGAACTTTATTTAGGTAAAGCTGATTACGTTTATTCCTCTCCAATTCAAGTATAAATACGCTATACAAATAAATGTGTCAAAGCTTATTACGTCCGGAGAGCAAAAAATACAAGATTACGGTCGGAGTGCAAAATCCTCGGTAAAAGGATTACACAAGGGCGCGACATTACAGTAAGCGAGTCGTGGCTGGATTTTTCTAACGATGTTACTAGGAAATGAAAATCGCGTTTCCCATTTGGTAGCGTGTACTATGAGAAAAAATTAAATTTATACCAAAGAATGTGACCGGCAGAAATTACATTCTGCAATTCAATACGCGGAAGCAAGGCGAGAACGAAATTATTTATAACACTTGAATAGCTGCGAATAGAATTTATTAAAATAAGGCCGGATTATTGCCGAACCAACGAGTTGAACGTGTAGATACGATATACTTTTATAGAAGTTATAATCTGGTTTAGGATATTTCCTTTGCTTTATTTATTATATTATATATAATATATTATTATAAAATTTTGAAGGGCTAATGCTAAATATAAGAAACCATATAACTAGAATATAATAAATAAACAAAAAATAAATGCAAAATAAACAAAAAAATTAAACAAAAAAAATTTTTTTTTAAAATCAACAAAAGTTAGATTAAATTAAAAAATAGAAAAATTAAAAAAATTAAATGAAAGGAAATAGAAATTGAGAAAATCTCAACGTTTTATATATATTAAATTTAACTAATCAAACCGACTGGTTATATCTTGCAAGAAGAAAATAAAGTGCAAAAAATCCACTTGGAACACTAAATATACCCTACAGCCAACCAGTATCACGTCAAGCAGGTAATAAAATCTAAAAAAAGGGTTTAAAAAGTTTATAATCAATTATTCATATTCAAATATTTGCCAAATTAACAAAAAAACATAAAATAACAAAAACATAGTAATTAAATAACACATGAAAAAGTAAAATAATAAAATAATATATAACAAATATTAAAAAATACTTATTTAATATCATCTTTTTTACTGTTAACTTCAGTAGTAACTTATCACAGGCTAAAAGACTACATGCAATGACCATTTTATGTATTGTACTACTACTATTATATTACTGCCAGTAAAGTACTGTTTTAACAAGTAATAAAATGGATTTATTTTTGTATCTTATTAATAAAAATAAATTTATAATAATAATATATATTTCTATTATATTCCTATCAAACAAAAACCAATTTAAATAAGAATAAAAATAATAAATTAAATAAAAATACACAAAGTATTGAGAAAAACTAAACTAAACTAAAATATAATATTAATATAATCAAAATGGATAATACAAAATAAATCAAAAGAATCAATCGCTAAAGAAAAATTAATCCAACCTAAATAGTAAATAAAGAAAAATTTTAAAAAACAAACCTAACCAAACTCAAATAAAAAATAAACAAAAATAACAAAAAACATATAATTAAAGAATTAAGTCAAAATATACAAAAGAAACGTCTAAATGTCTAAAAATTATTGAACAAAAAAACAAATTCAACAAAAACATTAACTAAAGAAATAAACAATAAAAAAATAAATCGATACAAAATTATAAGCTAAGCAAAAAAAATTACAAAATAAACAAACGTAAATAAAACGTCCAAAATTAACTAACAAAAAATAAATCATACAAAAACAATAATATAATAAAACACAATAAACAGAAACCAAAGAAAACTAATAATCAATAAACAAAAATGAAACAAATCATAAATAAACAAAAATTCCAAATGTAAATAGATAAAAATAAACAAAATTAACAACAATAACAAGAAATAAATAAAAAATATTCTAAAAAATAAATAAAAAATAATAAAATGCAATTAATTAATAAAAAAATAACATAAACACAAACAAATTAAACAAATTATGAAGAAAATATTAAAAATTAAAAATAAAACCAAAATCAAATTAACAGATGGAAAATGACAAATATAACTACAAAATTAAATAATAAATATATAAATATGGGGAGAAAATGTGAGTGTCCTTGAAACAGACACAGTAGAAGACTTATTTTAGACAGCTACCCTGTCATACATTACATTACGCCCTACGTACGATTGCACAAACCAATACATACAAGCAAAACACGAGTCCTCAATCCAACTCATTCACATTCTCTCACTGCCTGTGTCCCAATTGTTACAGTATAAGCCTCTCTGCTTTCTTGCACCTCAATATAAAACATTAATGGAATGATTTAAAACATATAAAAATAACTAAATAAAGAACTAAATAAATAAAATATACGTGAAAAATATAAAAAAGAGAAACAGTAAGTCAACTAAAAACAAAATAAAAATTTAATTATTATTATATATCCGTGTTAAATTTGCATGTTTATGCATTTATTTGTATTATTTATTTATGTTTTATATAACTTTATATGCTTTATATGCAGCTATATGCAGCTATATGCATAATTTATAAAATTATTAAATTGATTCAGCATATTGCTCCTGTCAGGGTGTTTGAAATATGTATCTATAGAAGTATAAAACAACGTAATGCATAAAACCCATTACCAAGCAGGTATAGACTAAAAATTTAAAAAAATATCTAATTGTCTGTAAATGTTCCTCAGTATAACAAAAACATTATCAAAAAATTAAATAATCTTTATACATATATGATATACCGTATTTTTTTAATAATAATAATAATAAACGCCTTTAGAAAAAAAAAATCAAATATTACCTGTGTGCATGTGTAAACACTAAAACTAATTTCAAATATAAACTTTAGCATAACAGTAATTATTAAAATATTACAAAGTATATCTATCAAAACGAATACGCCGATAGTTACATTTAAACGTATTATGTAATAGATTGAACAATTCAAAATACTTATCAAATGGAAGAGTATTGGCTAGCCTCATCATTCGAGAAATCAGATTATGATACGCAAAATTAGTTGTATGCAGATTACATCTAAAAACATTTTCCTGGCTATGGAACACCACGTGTTATTAATGTGGATATTAAAGTTCAATTATGCATCAAATATTATACCTAGATCAGATATTTCATAAACTTTTTTCAGTGGTGTATCATTAAATTATATATAGTAAACATTTTCACACGAACAATTCAATCTACTAAAAGAAATACAATAACATTTATCTAGATTTAAAAATAAATAATTTATATTACACCACATCGCTATATTGACTAAATCTTTTTGCAAGGCTATTGATCTCACATTACAAAATCATCTGCTTATAGTAGAAAATAACAAAATGCAATCACATCACATAAGTCATTAATAAATAGTATAAATAAAATAGGCCCACAGTGGAAACCCTGAGGTACCCGCCGACGTTACTTTTACAATTTTAGAGATATGGTTATTATTAATCTTAACATATTGAGTTTTATCGCTCAAAAAACTACGCAACCAACACACAACCATCTCATCAAAACCCATAGCACTTAACTTTGCAAACAATATGCCAAGAATTACACCATCAAAAGCTTTTATGAAGTCTGTGTAAATCGCATCCATCTGTAACCTTGAAACAGTACTAAATATTAAGTACGCTTAAATCTTCAGGCCCTGCGCGTATGTTAAATTTGTCGCGTGACCGGGCGGACTTGCGCGCTAGCACGACCCGCATGATCCTCGGGATCTTGGGGGAACTTTTCCGTGTGTTTCATCACAGAGCAAGCCTATGGGGTTTAAGCTTTTTATTATTTCATTATTAAATTTAGTTATTTGTTCGATGTGCAAATTTATTTTGATTATATATTAGGTGAGAGTTTATATTTTGGTAAATAAATGATTGTTTAAAGAATAAATGAAGAGAGAACCTTATTTAAAAAGCTAGAACTTGTCGCCCATCATAGGAGCTTTGATTTATAATTAAAACATGGGGTTAGTGAGAAGAAGTTCACCGGAAGAAGTTAAACAGGCAGCCAAGTAAAAAATAGAATTAATGGTGCCGTTCCAAAAGCCAGAAAACCGCATGGCATTGAGCAAACGCTATCCCAGTGAGAGCCGAATTCAATGCAGGCTGATATTCCATTCGTATGTGAGCTACTGTCAAGTACTTACCCAAATCATAATATAAGCACCGTAAGTGCAAAAAGCAATAATAAAGGTTATGGTATCAAAGTTCCCATGATACTGATACAAATAATTTTATGTTAGGTGATAATGCAGCAGCATTGCCAGTACCATTATATAATAGGGTGCCTAATGTAGAAACTGCTACAACTGGTTCTTTTCTAACACCAATCAAATCTTGTAATCAGGCAATACATAACCTGAAGCCAAATCTTATCAAATGTAATATATATATACAGTTGGTACAAACCCACATTATTCTAGATATAACCCTAATAATGCTGACAGCTTACAAGCCACAAATATCCAATCAAATTTATGCGGTAATTTTTATACAACCAGCTGTAATCCATATGAAAATTATAATAATGCTAATGCAAATATGTATGTACCTAGAAATAGTTATAATAGTAATTATAATTGTAACACACATGGGACGAAATAACTCAGAGTTGAAATATTTACTTAAATCGTTTCAAAAATTTGAGGATGATTGCAATGTGCACCCTATTAACATCATAAACAGCATTCAATCGCTGCTATCAATTTCAAATATACTGTTTAGTCGGTTTAAATATTATATCGGTGACGCGATGATTAACAAAGCTAAACCCTGGGCGCAGGCGTTTATGAATAGCTTTCCAAATTTTATTTTCTCAAGCTATTTTGTGGATCATATGTTGATTATTTCTTAAATAAAGGTACATATTTACAACCTCCCTTCCCTGAATTTGTCCTTATAACCATAATTAGCCATGGATTGCCACTTTCTCTAATAATAACCCCTCAAGCGAATTAGTTATCGAACCTTGTGACTTTGACCACGCAGTTGAGAAAAAAAACAGTATTTATATCTCATTTTATGAAATACAATTCCGTGCTTTAGTTGATAGTGCCTGTGAAATATGTTGTATTTCCGAATTTGTGTTCAACCAATTAAAAATTAATAACGAAATTCCTAGGTTCAATGTCAGTACGAGTCACGGGAGCATTTAAAGGGGCTCGTCGTACGATATCGCAACAATTATTATTAAAATTCAAAATCAATGAAACTGTTTTCGCATTTGAATTTATGCTAATTCCCGAACTTGTGTACCCCGTCATTATTGCGTAAATTGGTTAGGATCTGTAAATGCAAACATGGGCCTGCAAAGGGGCATTATTTCGTTACCTGGCAATGACCTTAAGATTCCTGAAATTAACTTTGAGCATGAATACAAAATCCCTGAAGCCATTAATAGAGGAAAAAAACAACTAATTACTTCGTAATATCAGCAATGAATAAAATAGATAAGATAGATCACATCTATCATTTCATCAGCATCAGGTTCGAAATTGGAAAAGCCGGCTCTATATGCACTATTGTACAAACATCGACATGTGTTTAGCAAGATCCCATGCCGTACTACTGAATACGTACATAACATTAGGTTGACTAACCAAACACCTTTCCAGATAAAACCTTATCCTATACCATTTAGCCATCGCAAAGCCATACAAAAGGAATTAGATAAAATGGAACAAATTGGTGTTATAGAGGGAAGTAATTCCCTATACTGTTCACCGCTTATAACGGCAGTAAAAGATGATGAGTCGGTAAGAGTGTGTTTAGATGCGCGTAAATTAAATAGCGCTATGGAATCGGACTCTGATCTGCCGCGCGCCGTTGAAGATATAATGGGTAGCATAGGCAAAGTTCGCTACAATTCGACACTTGGCCTGATAAATTTATATTGGAAAATACCTCTGCACGTTCGTAGTAGGGTCTCGATGCTACCTGTTTAAGGTACTGCCTTTTGGGCTAAATTCTTCCGTTTCCTTATTTATCCGAGGCATAGAGTGAGTGTTTACATGACTAAGCAAAGCAGGATTTACCTTCAGGCTAGAGAAATTCCTTTTTAAAATCAGAAGTTATCTTTCTTGGCTACACCTTAAGCCATGATGGTATTAAACCGGATCCCAATTGAGTGGAATCGATTATTGACTACCCAACACCCCAAAATATATAACAAGTGCCTAGTTTCCTAGGTTTCTGTAACTACGGTAGGGCTTTTTGTCCCCAGTTTGCTACGATATCGCAGCCTCTAGTAGCTTTACTGAAATCGAAGACAAAGTGGAGATGGAACGAGGCACAAGTCGAATGCATTTGAACAGTTGAAAAAACCAAATGCACAGGAAACGTTGCTATGTCACTCAGACTATTATCACGAATTTTATGTCCGACGTTGCTTTGGGGGCGTGTCTATTTCAGATAATTGACGGTAGTAACCGCGTAATCGCTTTCGGTACCCATTTTCTATTATCTAGAGAAAGCAATTATAGCGTACCTGAAAAGAGGCCTTGTTCGTACTACTTTCCAGATGGCGTTTGTATCTCTTAGGCCCGCATTACGGTTTTAAACGACCATCGGTCATTGATGTACATACAAACGTGTAGATTGTTATCTGGTAGGATAACACGGTAGGTTACCTCTCCAAGAGTTTAGTTATACTATAAAATACACCCCTGGTAAAGATAATATGACCGATATTTTGTCGAGAAATCCGCCCACTGGTTACAATACCCCGATCGACAAGTGTATCAATGTTTTATTCATGAGACTTTCTCAGCGGAACTTAAAAATTTCCTAAAGGTAATTTCGGCAGAACAATAGAATGACCCATTCCTATCACAAGTATTTAACAATTTAGACAATCCGGAACACAGAGATAATTTACGGTTTGTTGTCCACCAAGAAATACTGATTCAACGTAAAGGTGCGTTGCAACCCGCATATTTATGTATTCCTAAAAGTCTCATAGAGCAAATTATTACTATAATCCATGTACGTCTAGAGCACTTCGACGTGAGGTATGGTGGAAAGGATTACACAAAAATGTTAAGCGCGTACTTAAGGTTTGACACATTTGCCAAACCACCAAAGTATCGG